>NIVC01000031.1:892500-962500 GCA_002269645.1 Macrostomum lignano | reverse complement strand
TTGTGTTCATCCACAGGTTCATCAGGGTGGTAACCAGAGTGGCCCTCTTGGGTCAAAGGCCGCTTTCTCAGGCGTGGCTATCTCCAGGAAAAAATCTGTCGTGGGGAATGCCCATTCTGCCTCTCCGACGTTAAGAATGCGGAGCACTTCATCTGGGAATGTCCAACCTTTTGACCTGCCCGCCTGGGAATGGCTCGTTTCTGCCCGAGCAAGCCTATCTATATAGTAGTGTTGCAGTCAAAGATAAATGTCGAGTATAAGTGCGAACTTTCTTTATCACAGAATGCAGCCACAAATGATTTCGCAGTCTCCTGAAGTTGGAAAGGTTGTATTCCAACAGACAGGGGGACTGGGGAAGGGAGGTGGTCGCCACACACGCCCTCAATTACGGTACCCATTTTACAGCTGGGTGATGTGAAGCAATGCAGAGTCAAGTGTCTTGCTCAAGGGCACACATTTTCCGAGTGTGTCGAGAATCGAACCCCCGACCTTCAAGTCGTGAGTCCACACTCTAACCAACTATAGGCTAAAAAAGTAGAGGCCCGTGAAGCTGTATATGAAGCTGCAGCTGCAAAGTTGGCATTGGGTCTCACCCTCCGCATTTCTTGGATAGCAATTAGCATATCACATAAAGTGAAGATCTACCACAGAGAGTCTCGGCTGGCGTTTGGCCATAGACATTCTCAGCAGTCGGACTGCGCCTGTTGCGTTTTAGCGCGCATAGGTTGACTCAAGGAGCTCTATAATTGCTAAGGATTGCGAATTATAGAACTCATTGTGCCGACTAAACAAGTCGATTGTTGATTACTTCGTTGAGTTTTCTAAGATAGTCAGAGTCAGTCAGTCGAATTTTGCGAATTTTACGAGGTATAATACGAGCGTACTTCGCCCGACAAGGCTCAAATACAGAGCAATCATACAAAGTACAGAGCGTATCACTGAGATCAGCAGCTAGTTACAGGAAAAAGGACTCTTCAATGGTAGCTGCACTGATCCAATAAAAAGACTTATCACTAAAAATATCTGCTAGGAGAGTGCAACTGCTAGTCTGAGTCATACCGAAGCCATCAATTGCCATTAGTCTAATGCCTATTTAATTAGTTTCTATCCTTCTCTTCCATTAGTAGCAGATCGGCGCATTAGTGCAGATCAAAGCGGCTAATTTAGTTGCTAATGGCCTCGATGAAGACTTTACTGCATGAATACCAGGAGAATCTATAGCTCGTGATGGCCTATGGGATTACACTTTTTGATAGGCGTCTCCAGGACATATATAGCTAGACTCGAATGGTGAATAAATAAGAAGATTAATCGCGGGCTTTCCATACCGAATGAGAGGCCATAGCTAGGCAAAAATTACTTGAACATAAATCTGTCTAGACTAATTTTATGCATGTTCGCAGCTTTTGGTATAAAAGAGGCATGTTCGCATCTTGATCTGAAAGGCAGAGTAATCTAAACTGGATAGCTACAGAACTTTTTGCAGCCTCTCCAAAACGAATGCAGGAATCTCGATCCACCAGCGAGTGTCCGACTCCATGCTCTGTAAGTATTTACTCCGGTACTTCTGATTTTACCATAATAAAATTTGACTTTTGATTATTTGCTCTTCTTCCCTGTTACAACTTCAGATCCAGCTAAGTCCAGTTTTATCCAACCTAAGTCACACTGTGAGCGACGCATTGTCCCGAAGTTCAGCCCACGGTATTAGCAGGATACCAAAGTCCAAAGACCTTCCTACGAAATTGATGTGGTCTATTTTGTTTCTAGTATTCTTGGGGTTCTTCTGCAGTACGACGGTGAACTTAGTGCAAAAGCTTACCCACGTGAAGATAGTGAAGACGTACAAGTTAGACAATGCTCCATTTGTTTTTCCTGACTTGTACTTTTGCCCAAATCATCCTTATTCAGGCAGTTTCCCGTTTGTGCTGAACGAAAGCCAAGCTGATCTTATTAATGCGGAAGTCGAGAGGCTAAATGATCTATACAGTCAGTTGTACTGCAGTAGCAATATCTGTGAGGAACCGTACAACATCACGAGATTCCGAGCGGCTGTAATTCAACACTCCCTGCCAGTTCACTTGATGCATCAGTTTCTTTTACATCGCCTCTCTCAATCGGTGCTCCATAGGCCGTTCGTGTACTCGGAAGTCAGACGAAACACAAGCAAAATTGAGCTGCGGGAGGCCAGCGTGCCTAACAACATGTTCCTGATGTGCATCCAGCTGATCGTGGCCGAGCAGGAGAGAGAAAATTTCGCAGCCAGAAATAGCCGAATGCTGATCGAGCTGTTCACTGATCCATTCTTTCCGGAGCTGGGCTACTCAGGGAAGCCAATAAAGCCGATTGTGAATCCGGAAACCGGTGAAAGCATTCCATTTCTCTACTGGCATCCAGAGTATGGCCAACAGTTGCTGAAGAACTCCGGCTTCACTCTGCTCATAGTTCCTAAAGGCGTGTACCCGTCTATTGCGCACGAAACCCGATTGAAACTAGCCCCGGGCAAGTCTTACCAGATCTCCATCCGCATGGAAGAGAACCGCTATAGCGACGAGCTTCACGGTGGCCACTGTATGCCTCACAACGAAAACGCCGTTTTCAAGGATCACCTTACGGACGATCCGACAGAGTTCAAATACAGCTATGCAGCTTGCTGGTACGAAGCTCTCAGCAACGCCTGGCAAAATCGAACTAATCACATATATTCCGACTATCCCGTGCCCTGGGCACTAAGACACGCGCCGCGCTGGGAGAATCTTACCGAGTCACTCTACAACAGATCTGTTGCTAGCTACCTGGACGTGTGGGACTACATCAACTCACAAGAGGCAATGATCGCTAAAACCTGTCTCCGAAAGAGTCCATGCGTGTTTCAGAGCTACTATGCCAGATACTCGTTCGACAACTGGCCCTCATCAGGCAGTTCGCTGGTCGAATATTTTTCTGAATACGATGCCCTAAATGATGAGAACTCCGCACCTGCTATGGCTCAGCTGAGAAGGATTGCTCGCGAATTGAAGCTAGGTGAGATACTTTAATTGATACTATGAAAAGTGACTAGTATTGATACTATGAAAAGGGTATTTTTTCTACAAAGTTACAGAAATTGATTTGTGAGTTACTCGTTCAAACAGCGCGTTTCAATTAGGAAAAACGGCGCATGCGTTGTTTGGTTTTCAGTGACATTGTCCCTCGTCCTTTAAACGGTAGTAACACAGGAAGGCAAATATTGGAAAACGGCCTTCCTTTTAGAGTGGTGACTCATACAGTTTATACACTAACACTCCTCTACACGTTAACACTCAATAAACAGGCAATCACCGAGGCCATGTTCCGCAGCTTCATCGCCGAGTCCATGCTCGAGGTTCGCATAGAGGCCGAAAGCGCCCTATCGCCGCAGCTGATAATATCGCACTCCTATTCGATGACCGCATTTCTAGCCGACATTGGCGGACTTCTGGGTCTCTACATAGGGTGTAGCCTGCTCACCGTCTGCGAACTGTTTGAGCTGTTGTATCTGCTGGCTTTGAGTGTAGCTTCCAGTGCTCGAAGACTTCGACAAGGACGAAGAGGCGATGATGTGAACGCCGAGCCAGTTGTTGGAGACGGTGAAGAGATGGACGCACTCACTACGAGGTGTATTCAAAAAGTTCTTTTCGGTGCCCTACAAAACTGAACACAAAACAACTGGAACTATGAAAACACTGTTAGATTGCTTAACATGATTCTGTCACTCAACATATTCACCGCCAATGTCTTTGCACTTCTGCCAGCGATTTACCAGGCCTCTGATTCCGGAACTCACACCACTCGCGTCCGTTTGGCGAACAGCTTGATTGCATGCAGCTTCGATGTGCTCGACGCTGTCAAATCGAATGCCCCAAAGGTGCTTCTTCACAGATGGAAATAAGAAGAAGTCGCACGGCGACAAATCAGGCGAATAGGGTGGATGTTGGAGCACTTCCCAGCCCCATTTGCTCAGGAGTTCCACGACGTTGTGCTTGCGATGTGCTGGCGCATTGTCGTGCAGCAGGATCACGCCAGATTCCAGCAGACCAAGGCGCTTCTTTCGTATTGCTGGGCGCAGCTTCTCCTGCAGAATCCACTTGTAGTAGTCCCCATTGACGGTGGTTCCTTGTGGGACTGCCCAGTTCAGCAGGATTCCTTGGGAATCAAAAAACATGACGTGCATGATCTTTATCGCGCCCTGCTTCCTGATGGCCTTCTGAGGTCTTGGAGAATGTGCTGGAAGCCATTCGGCAGACTGGGCCTTTGTCTCAGGATCCCAGCTGTAAACCCACGTCTCGTCTCCAGCAACAATTCTTGATAGAAAATCCTCCCCTTCTTGATGGAACCGACGCAGGTGGCTGCTTGAAGCCAGAGTTCGCTGCATCTTTTGCTCACCTGTCAGCAGGTGTGGCACCCACTTGCAGAACTTTTTCTGTAGGAGAAGACGCTCAGTCAGAATAGTGTGGACGCTTCCTACTGACACACCAACGTCTTCTGCCAACTCTTCGCAAGTCCGTCGCCGATCATCATCCAAGAGCTCTTGCACTTTCTTCACAACAGTCTCTTTGGTTGCAGTCATCGGCCTTCCAGAGCGGCCATTGTCCTCAACGCTCTCTCTTCCCTCAGAGAACAGCCGGTACCATTTTCGAACTGTCTGCTCAGTTGGTGCACAGTTGCCTAGCACTTGCTGAAGCTCCCTAAACATATCCGGTGGCTTTTTTCCTTGCAGAAACTGAAACTTCATCAAGCTTCGAACGTCTTGCTTTGAAAATGATTCAGCCATGGCCAAGAAATTGAGTGGCAGCTGATAGAAATGTTCGCTGCTCTAACATAGTTGCAAACTGAGACTTAAAACCCTAGGAACGTTTAGGCCATAGACATAACTTGGTAAAATCGCTAAAATTCTGTTTACAACGCTTTCTAAAAATAAATGCCAAAGGACCGAAAAGAACTTTTTGAATAAACCTCGTAGTGCTTAGAAGTTCTCAGCGTTTTTAACAGACTAATTACGAGGGGTGTTCCATAAGTTAACAGACTAATTACTCGTATTGTTTGTATTTCTTGCCACTTGATCATTCTCATCATTTCCATTTTATTTTCCAGCAATATTGAAGGAGTCAATGTGTTTGACCAACAACTGAGAAAACTACTTGAAGCATAAATTTATACTCTTATAATTAACAGGATTATTGTGAACTAGAACTTTCAACCTCTTGTTGAGAACTTTCCTAGATGATGTCGGCAACATAAGTGTATCTCACTCTTGATCATGAACTATAAACCAAGCTTCAAAATACCAAAGCTACCTGCCTGTTTCAGGAATAACTAAAATTTAGTTCATTTTGGTCTGATTTTACAAATGCCTTTTTCTTAAAAACTGAATTTCGGATTGCCCCTCAAAAAGAGGATGTCTTCAAATATTAGAATGAATTGCCAACTCTTAAATAATATGGCTTGAAACTCTTCTCAAAATGTCCGAGCAAAAATCCTATCAACGTGAGTAGACATTCTTGAGTATGCTGCAAGCACGCTCCTACTTCATCTAACGCGCTATAAACAGAAAATATATGCAGTGTCAGATGCAAGATCTTTCTGATTGATTCTTTCTGAGTTATTCCAAGTTAAGATTGCAAGCATCCATTTAGCGATGAGACTTGTTTTTTGGTAAAACCGAACTAGGGGACCCCTGGTTAGATTCTGTGCACGTCCCACATTCATTTTACAGGTAAGAAATAATTGACAGGGAGGTTTGACTTACACCAATGAGATCCCAACCCCAAGGCACAGAGTGTACATGCCGGACGATTAGAAAGTCCGGGCTGTTTTTTGTGATGTTTTGCTTTTTTGTAAATGTTTTTGTGATTAAATTGCAGCAACATTTGCGACTATTTTCATTGAAAATCCTGTATAAAAATACTGAAGAAATGCCAAGCAATCAGCTTGTAGCATTTCGGAGGTGCTGTCAAGTTCTGCTTTCTCTTCTCATTGCCAATTACCAATGATTGCTAAGTTAAAGTAGGTGTTATTTCTCACTGGCTGAGGAACTTTTTGGCAAACATTTTCTTTGGAGCTAAGCTTCTACGAGCGTATTACGAGTTATAGCTAGAGTTTTGTATAGTATAGCTCGTAGTTTATAGCTAGAGTTTAGTATAGTATCGCTCGTAGTTTATAGCTAGAGTTTAGTATAGTATAGCTCGTAGTTTATAGCTAGAGTTTAGTATAGTATAGCTCGTAGTTTATAGCTAGAGTTTAGTATAGTATAGCTCGTAGTTTATAGCTAGAGTTTAGTATAGTATAGCTCGTAGTTTATAGCTAGAGTTTAGTATAGTATAGCTCGTAGTTTATAGCTAGAGTTTAGTATAGTATAGCTCGTAGTTTATAGCTAGAGTTTAGTATAGTATCGCTCGTAGTTTATAGCTAGAGTTTAGTATAGTATAGCTCGTAGTTTATAGCTAGAGTTTAGTATAGTATAGCTCGTAGTTTATAGCTAGAGTTTAGTATAGTATAGCTCGTAGTTTATAGCTAGAGTTTAGTATAGTATAGCTCGTAGTTTATAGCTAGAGTTTAGTATAGTATAGCTCGTAGATTATAGCTAGAGTTTAGTATAGTATAGCTCGTAGTTTATAGCTAGAGTTTAGTATAGTATAGCTCGTAGTTTATAGCTAGAGTTTAGTATAGTATAGCTCGTAGATTATAGCTAGAGTTTAGTATAGTATAGCTCGTAGTTTATAGCTAGAGTTTAGTATAGTATAGCTCGTAGATTATAGCTAGAGTTTAGTATAGTATAGCTCGTAGTTTATAGCTAGAGTTTAGTATAGTATAGCTCGTAGTTTATAGCTAGAGTTTAGTATAGTATAGCTCGTAGTTTATAGCTAGAGTTTAGTATAGTATAGCTCGTAGTTTATAGCTAGAGTTTAGTATAGTATAGCTCGTAGATTATAGCTAGAGTTTAGTATAGTATAGCTCGTAGTTTATAGCTAGAGTTTAGTATAGTATAGCTCGTAGTTTATAGCTAGAGTTTAGTATAGTATAGCTCGTAGTTTATAGCTAGAGTTTAGTATAGTATCGCTCGTAGTTTATAGCTAGAGTTTAGTATAGTATCTCTCGTAGTTTATAGCTAGAGTTTAGTATAGTATCGCTCGTATTTTATAGCTAGAGTTTAGTATAGTATAGCTCGTAGTTTATAGCTAGAGTTTAGTATAGTATAGCTCGTAGTTTATAGCTAGAGTTTAGTATAGTATAGCTCGTAGTTTATAGCTAGAGTTTAGTATAGTATAGCTCGTAGTTTATAGCTAGAGTTTAGTATAGTATAGCTCGTAGTTTATAGCTAGAGTTTAGTATAGTATAGCTCGTAGTTTATAGCTAGAGTTTAGTATAGTATAGCTCGTAGTTTATAGCTAGAGTTTAGTATAGTATAGCTCGTAGTTTATAGCTAGAGTTTAGTATAGTATAGCTCGTAGTTTATAGCTAGAGTTTAGTATAGTATAGCTCGTAGTTTATAGCTAGAGTTTAGTATAGTATCGCTCGTAGTTTATAGCTAGAGTTTAGTATAGTATAGCTCGTAGTTTATAGCTAGAGTTTAGTATAGTATAGCTCGTAGATTATAGCTAGAGTTTAGTATAGTATAGCTCGTAGTTTATATCTGCGAGCTATATCTGCGAGTTTATATCTGGAACAAGTAGTCAACTCTCTAATATTAATTTCCTGACAAATTTCCATACCTGTGCACACATTGATAACAGTCATTTTTCGTGCTAACATTGACATCAGCTAGATTACTACACTGCAAGTGACGCAGGGTTTTCCAGCTTTCGCTCCGGTGAAATGGGTCTGGGATGGCGGTTTTCAGTGTTGCTGAGCATATAGCTCTCGAGTGTCAGGAAAATTCCCTTTACTTTGCACAATAAAGCTTCAATGGCCGAAAGATGTTCATCAATTGATTGAAGTGGATTCCTACAGAAAGTTTTTAAACAGTATTAAGTAGCTACCAATAAGTCGCTCCCGAAATTTCAATTGAAGTTATTTCAAACAACTAATCAGTCAATTGTCTTCGGTTTCAACTTCGGATAGATTGATGGTGAAGGGGAACCTTGGCAGGTGGAGTGGTTCAGAAGTGGGGAACGCAGGTTAGCTGCTGTATTTAACGATATTCAAATGTGAGAGAGATACCGACTGACTGAAGAACTGTTGTCTTCAAAAGTACGTATAAAATGCCAGCCCTATTTTCTAAGTATTTTCTAGACAGACCCACAAGATCAAGCCATACATATATGTACTTACATATGCTGCCTTGTACAAATTTGTAACACGTAACATTTAATCCATGAAATTCTTTGTTATGGCCATTAATTCCACGATCGGAGCACGAAGGCAGGCAGACGCGAACTTGGCGAACGAGGCACGCAGGACAAACTGCAATGTTGTTTTCAGAGAGTGCAACAGCTTAAACCATGGGGGTCGGCAATCCTTTTTTACTACCAGGACCAAATAGAGAATCTGGCGCATGACTGCGGCACAGCTGAAGGATGAGAGGAGATTGAATAGAGATACGAGATGAGAGATGGAAGAAAGAAAAGACGAAGGTACAAATGAGAGGAGAGGAGAGAAGTGAAGAGGAGAGGAGAGCACTGACTACTTAAATAGAAGGACGCGACGATTGATTAAAAAACTGTGAAATAGATACAAAAAACACTCTGAAAAAGGATCTGCATTCAATGATAAGATATTATTTCAATGCTTGCTGTAGCATACGCAAAGGGAAATTCAGCCTCCAAAAAATTACACCAATCGTGCGTGTGGCGTTCTATATAAACGATAATTAAGTAGTCCGTGAGAGGAGAGGAGAGGAGAGGGTAGGAGAGGAGAGGAGAGGAGAGGAGAGGAGAGGAGAGGAGAGGAGAGGAGAGGAGAGGAGAGGAGAGGAGAGGAGAGGAGAGGAGATAAGAGGAGAGGAGAGAGCTAAGAAAAGAAAAATGCTTTCAGCAGGGGCGTATTGCTATTGTGAAGGGAGCACGAGAATTTCCCACCGAGTTTTTCCCGCGAGAAAACCTCGCTGTGGGAAAACCTCGGTGGGAAATTCTTCTAGACTCACTGTGAAGCTATCAATTTAAATTATAAATTAATCCGCAGTTTACTTGCAGAATTATATTGTTGAGGAAGTTCGAACAAACCACAGCAAGATGCTGCACGCTCAAAAAAATTTAATAAACAGCGGATTGACCTTACGATTACCAGTGGCATGCTGTGCATGACATCGTTCATTCTGTCAATTGACCATAGAAGATTTGAAGTCGATGAGAAAGCGAGTTTAGACAGAATCATTGTCAAAAATCAGCCTTTAGGATAATGCAGTCGTCTATGGTTAAACCATGAGCACATTTATTTATTTTTTCACTTAAACTTCAGGATAATGATTTCAAACTCGGGATAATGGACACCTATTTTTAGAACAAAACAGCAAACACCAACAACAAAAGATTAGCGCTATGGAAAGTTAATTGTGCAGTATCAATATGGCGCAATTGTCATAGTGCCGAAGACCATTACAGATTGCAATTGTTGAAAGTGCAGTTGTTCATAATAAAGATATTCCGACCGTTCATCTGACGACCATCAGACACGCTCACTGCTTCTTGCACGATGGAACTTTGGATGCTGATGTCAGCAGGCATTGTTACTTGACCGTGGGTCGCGGCGCTTTGTCCCATGTTCAACGCACGCGACACTGCATCGCTGCATTGTTGCAGGGACTTGTCCCGTTTAACTGCCAGGTAGCGCCGGACCGTGCTCTCGGACTTTTGACCCGTGATAGCCATGATCTCGCTCATCGAATGCCCAGCCGATTCCAGGTCTCAAGAAAGTGCAAGAAGTTCAAAAAGTCTTCGTTATCCTTCATGTCCTTCTGAGATGTGGAAAGTCTTGAGATCCAATTGAGTTCGCTGCTAGATACGTTGGCTAAACTTTCGACAGGCAGATTGCCCCAGTTGATCGGATATGACGCCTGGTTCTCCATGGCCAAGCGAATGTAGCTATTTACGTTTTATTCTCTCTTTCTCTCCACATCTCCTTCCTTTCCACCCTCTTAACCCCCAGCCTGTTTGCAACTCCGTTGTCTATGGCCCAAACTCCAGTAAACCACCTCAGTCTTTATGTCTCTCTCTCCTCGGTAACCCCTCTCTCCTTTCGATGCCCTTTTTGTCTATGGCCCCACTGAAATTCGACAATGCGGTTATTCGTAAGTGAGACTTTAGGATAATAGTCCTATGCTCACTCGTGCGCTCGCTGCGCGCTGCACTCGCTGCGCGCACTCATGAGCCGGACTATTATCCTAAAGTCTCACTTACGAATAACCAACCATTGTAATTATACTTTTACCCAGACGCAATAACAAAATATTTTGGCCATTATTCCACAGTTTTAATGTGGAATAATAATGTGGAAAAACATAGGGGCCAATGAAGCTGCGTGTAAGTGAATGAAAAGAATGTTGGGAGCAGTTCGAATTATTCGGTTCATGAAAACAAAAATGTGTCGAAAACAATATTATTTTTAATATATAATATTTAAAATAATAATTGCAAGCGTTGAATTTTTCTTAAAAGCATTCTCAGTTACTTATAAGCAATTTTCTTCAAAAAATTTGCCATGCAATCGCAAAATAAATTGAAAATCGTCAGAGAGCTCTGCTTGGCTTCCAGGCCTCACAGCCCTGCCCTCCCTCCATCTCTCTCCCCTCGTGTCTCAGCTGCCGCCCCTTCACCCCTGCCCACTGACAATGCACTTGCTATGCCGAGCACGCAGCCACAGTCAGCTCTCATTGTTTAACTCAGCAGAGCTCGCAGCATCTCACTGCTCCTGCATCTCTCACCCCGCTGAGCAGAGCAGCTGCCGGACCCCCTGGCACCCAATCAGGCCTCAAACACAGCCGCTGGGTCAGAGAAGAGAATCGGCCTCAGTCCATTTAAACAAATTTCTCTGCACAGGGAGAGCTCAGAGATTTCAGTCCGTGACAGCGGGACTTTTGCTGCTGCTGCTGAGCTGGCAGGCAAATTCGCTTGAAGAAGAGCAAAGCACTCAGTTTGAAGCCGTGTGGAACAGCTGCGACGGAAAGCGGATCGGCAGAGAAGCGCTGCTAGGAGAAGCAGTGTAACCATGGCAACAGAGATGGAGCGGAAGCTGAGAGCGGCGCTGGAGGCTGGAGACAGCGAGGAGCTGCAGCGACTGTGCGGTGAGATCGACAGCAACATCGAGCTGGAGGTGGGCGGGTTTGACACGCAAGACTATCCCTTTGAAGAGCTTCGCAAAATGCCGCTTGCTCATCACGTGGCCTGCAAGCCGGTGAGTTCGTCGTGCCTGGAGCTGCTGATTGACAGATTCGGACCCGGCTGTCTGACACATAGAAATGACCGAGGTCAGACTCCAGTGCACTTGGCAGCCCAGCATCAGGACGAATCTTGGATGAAGCTTGTTAAAGAGAAGGGAGGCAAACGCTGCTTGAGAATTGTAGATCGTTGGAGACAGACAGTCGTGCATTTTGCAGCTATGAACAGAAAAAGCAACTCTTGTCTAAAGTGGCTGGTGAAGAAGCTCGGCAGCGACTGTCTCACAGTTTCTGACAGAGACGGTGACACGGCCGTCCATTTGGCCGCTCTGTATCAAAGCATCGAGTCGCTGGAGTGGATCAAGAGACAGATCGGAACTGACTGCTTTCGGCTGAAGGTAGATAGTGATAGAACAGCATTTCACATTGCTGCTTGGAAGTCTGACAATTCAAATCTGAAGTGGCTGGTGAAGGAGCTCGGCAGCGACTGTCTCACAGTTCCTGACAAATACGGTGACACGGCCGTCCATTGGGCCGCTGAGCATCAACCAGTCGACTCGCTTCAGTTCATTTTTGAGCGAATCGGAGCCGAAATGTTCAGCTTGAAGAACAACCAGGGAGAAGCGATGACTGATGCTGTTGAGAGTTGGCGGTGGGTCACAGACAAGTCAGCAAAGCGAGCCTGGATTTCCTCCTCGCTGTGGCGGCTCAAAGCCTCTCGGCCTCCCGCTGGCAGCTCAACGCCGACTGCCGCCTCAGCTGGGTGAGTCCTGACTGAGAACTGCTGCCTGACACTGAAATACTGAAAATATTTTTGGCGAAAATTCATTGCGCTTTGATGATCGGCCCCTTAAATTCTCAGCAGCGCCGCAGTCAAGCCAGGGCGTCACGAATTTGTCAGGCTGTGGTAGCGTGTGGCGGGTGTCGCGGGTGTCTGGGGAGTTGATGCTGGGTTGTTTTGCGTATGTTTTGGGGGTTGCGGTGTACATTTAACAGGTGTATTTTGTCAGGGCAGCTCCTCATGGCGCTCCCAATCTCTGCATTGTAATCGCGAATTCCACATGGTGCCACCACCCACAGCTATATCTGCAGGAGTTTCTTTAACACAAGGAATTATTATGTTGGCGCATTTATGAATCAATAACCTGGGACTCGCATTCTCTCAGTTCTGAGCTCCAAAAAGCAGTCAGAAAAATTACTCGGAGTTCAAAAATCAGTGAAGCATTTTGAAGTTTAGCTGGCCTGTCATTCTGTTGCGCGAGAACTGAAGCTGCAAGCAAGCTGAAGCTGTCATAGCTGCAGGTGTTTTATTTGGGAAGAGAGGTTTCGGATTGGAAATATTTATTTCACTTTTGCTTTGGTATGTTGTGGCAGTCAGCAGCTGCCTCCCTCATTCGCTCCCACAGCGCTGCAGCTTCCCACCCAGCCTCATCGGCCGCTTCTGAGCAGGGCGCTCACGGGGTTCGAGCTCGGCACCGCGTCAGGCCTGGACCTACTTCAGCGTCCGAGGGACGACCGCATGAAGACACTCGGTGAGTCCGCGCTTACATATGAGGAGGCGGTTGTTGACGCAGAAATGTGGTGACGCTAAAGGGTGAGTGTTGTGACATTGTGGTGTTTTAGTTTTAATGATAGTGTATTCTAGTGTTATTGAATGTCAGTTGTTTGTTTGCTATGAGTCGCGAGTTCGCTGGTTGATTGATTTTAGGTAAAGTGGCTCGCTTGATGAAGAGTAGATAAATAAAGGTAAATATCAACATGAAGTATTATTTGAGTTGCCGATGCATTTCGTCCATTTGCATTAGGACATCGTCAGGGTCTTTTTATTGAGAAACAATTTGAACGAATATTCAGTATATATAGATAGTTGAGAGTAACAAGAGTAGTTGAATTGAGTTTTTAATTGATGGTTTAAAACTTGTACATAGTAATCAATTTTGATACAGTATTGGTTGGGTAAAGTGCATATCAGTTTCAAGCCAGTCCGGTCATTGACAAATCAGCTAAAAAATTCTGAGTTGACTAGTTGTTAAATAACCAACTTGCGATGGGTGGGGCTAGCCGTCAACTCAGAATTTTTTAGCTGATTTGTCAATGACCGGACTGGCTTGAAACTGATATGCACTTTACCCAACCAATACTGTATCAAAATTGATTACTATGTACAAGTTTTAAACCATCAATTAAAAACTCAATTCAACTACTCTTGTTACTCTCAACTATCTATATATACTGAATATTCGTTCAAATTGTTTCTCCATAAAAAGACCCTGACGATGTCCTAATGCAAATGGACGAAATGCATCGGCAACTCAAATAATACTTCATGTTGATATTTACCTTTATTTGATTGATTTTATTTTGTGTGCGTGTTTCAGTTTCAGTGCGTGTGCACTGCGCCCGGCAGTCAGGCCGAAACCACCTTCTTGAGTCCTAGGGTTAATAAACGAGTCGAATAAAAAGCCCAGGTTGTATCTGCTGGCTCTTCACGTTTTTTAAAAGTATCTACGCATTCAACTACAAGCCTTTAGCTTCTTCAACTTATTACAAGTTGTCTTCGCAAAATTCACAAAATTTACCGAATTCCTTCACTTCGTGTTTTCAGCACCAAGAAGCAGCTGGACCCCAGCTTCACCGACTGGGACTTCATCCTGCAGGAGGACAAGAAGCAGCTGATCGGCCGTGGTGGATTCGGCGAGGTGTACAAGGCCCTCACAGACCGCAACCAGACGGTGGCTGTCAAGATGCTGCCTCTGAGCGGCACCGACAAATCGGGGAAGCTGCAGAAAGCCGTCGAGATGGAGAAGCGGGGAGTTGAGATCCTCAAGCGACTCTCGCATCCCAACATTCTGCAGTTCCTCAAGTGCGAGCAGAAGTCAGATGGGCTGTACATCTTCACCGAGCTGGTCTTGGGTCACAGCCTCTTTGAGCTGATGCAGCGTCAGAACAAGCCGTTCAAAGAATCCGAGGTCAGGGACTTCTCCAGACAGGTGCGTCTCGGGGTTCTCTGGCATATTGCCTTTGGAATGACATTAGTGTGTTATCAGTGTGTGGTCAGTATGAGTGGGATAAAAAATGAATAGATGCATTCTCATGACTGCTCAAAACTGCTCCACTTGCAGATCTGCTTAGGCCTGAACTTTCTGCATTGCCAGCCGCAGGGCGCCATCTTGCACCGTGACATCAAGAGCGAAAATGTGATGCTCACCAACGAGGGCGTCATCAAGCTGATCGACTTCGGTCTGGCCAGGGAGATCTTCAACACCTGCAGCCTGAGCGCAGGCAACCAGCCAAAAGGCACCTGGCACTTCATGGCGCCCGAGATGCTCATGGGCGAGGGCAATTCGATTCCGTACTCAGCCAAGACCGACGTGTGGGCCTTCGGCTGCACCGTGTATGAGCTGACGGCCATGCAGCCTCCTGACGGCAACGAGCCGCAGCAGCGCATCGTCATCCTGAGATACGGAAAGCGGGCGATGCCTCGGATTGCGGACGGGTTCTCAGCCGGCCTGAAGGACTTCTACCTCAGGTGCGTAGACTATGACCCGAGGAAGCGAGCGGACACCGCGGAGCTGCTGCGGCACAGCTTCCTGAGAGCCTCATCGTGACTGCGAGAGCAACGGGCTGTGAGGGAGCTGAGTGACTCTTGAAGCAGGCGGTTTCGTCTGCTGACATCGAACGAACGAATATTATTGAGTTTGATAATTCATTTGATAATTAGTTGCCCTTTTTATCTGATTGCCCTTTTTGTTTATCTAATTTTTGCATCCCTGAGTCCCTAGCCTACGGGGTCTGTAGCGGGCACAGGGTACACTACTAGTATACGGGTCCTAGCTCGCCTGCGTCAGGAGTCAGGACGCAAGTGCTTACAATTTCCGAGAGTCTAGGGCGTCGGGGCGCAACCACGCAGCCTTCCCTCACGTCGGGAAGCGGTGGTCGGAACGCACAGATGACGGCTGGCGTACAGATGACGCAATACAGTATCGATCGATATGTCTAACCTAGGACGGCGTACTGAAGGGGGTGACTCACGGTCACGTACGTAAACAACGAAAAACAGTCTGGAGGACGGGTGCACTCCTACTGAAAAAGTGCGCGACACAACACAATGTCATGTTTTGTTTATCCGACTGCTGTGTTTGTTCGAATTGCTCAGATTGTGAATTTATTATCGCTTTCTCTATCGATTTGCCTGCTGCTATCCGATGCCCGCGGTTTAATTAAGCAATCACAGTTTTGTTTATTCGGCTGCGATTTAAAATTTTAATTTTAATTATTTGACAGCCGGGTTTGTTTTACCAGTTGCTACTTTCAATTAATGAGACATTTTTGTGCTTACTCGAGTGCTATTTCAGTTTTAATCTGATCAATGCTGATTTTGAACTCCATGGCACAAAGCCTATCACAATTTCCCCAATCTGCTCAGACTGGCTTTTTATTAGCAACTGTTGGAGCAGGAAGTCCAGTGCTTTCTCAAGAGTTCTCAGTTAAGTATACAGCCACCGTTTGGCTTGCCGTGACCCGCTGTGTCCTGACTTGCCGTGACCCGCTGTGTCTTGACTTGCCGTGACCCGCTGTGTCTTGACTTGCCGTGACCCGCTGTGTCCTGACTTGCCGTGACCCGCTGTGTCTGACTTGCCGTGACCCGCTGTGTCCTGACTTGCCGTGACCCGCTGTGTCCTGACTTGCCGTGACCCGCTGTGTCCTGACTTGCCGTGACCCGCTGTGTCCTGACTTGCCGTGACCCGCTGTGTCCTGACTTGCCGTGACCCGCTGTGTCCTGACTTGCCGTGACCCGCTGTGTCCTGACTTGCCGTGACCCGCTGTGTCCTGATTTGATCATTCCTGCTGCAGCAGCCACGCTGGCTGTCTCGTTAGTTTTGCTGCCCAAGACCCTCCGAGTGACACCGTGCACCAGCTGGAGCGTCGGAGAGGTCGTGTCGGAAGGAGCTCTGGTGACTCTGCAGGATCTTCGTGAGGGAACCAGGATGTGCGCGTTGATGAAGCTTGCAGGAAGTACAAGTTGAGGAAGTACAAAGCGTGCGGGGAGGCGCTGTCAGTGGAAGACGGTCCGGTGATCCACGGAACCAGAATTGTGCTGCCACCTGTTCTCCGCAGGCGCATTCTGGAGGTGGCGCACAATGAGCTGTGTTCGAGCGCCGACAACACCAAGGCGCACATCTCCAAGGAGTTCTGGTGGCGTGGTCTCGATCGCGATGTTCGTGGAATCGACACAGCTGGAACGGAGTGCTTCGGACGCTGGTGTCGGAAAATGCGTTGGAGTTCAAGTCGGAGAAAGTGCCTCAGTGGCATCGGGTGCCAGGAGTTTCACACACCGTCGTGCCACTTAGCATCGAACGGTCAGGCAGAAAGGCTGGTGAGGATCATTAAGGATGGACTCAAAGCGTGGACGAAGATAGTGCCGTTCGACCACAATTCCTGCAGAAACTACTGCTGACAATCTCGCTGATAATAAATCGTATCGTTGTTTGTCAGTGCACTTGGCACTTTCGTCTCGCCTTGCATGCTCTTTGCTCTCAACTTGCTCCATTTAACAATAACTCTTTTGCATCTATCTTTTTGTAGAAATTTACAAGAAAGAGTATATTTGTTTCTGAATTTTAAAGCACGTCTGGCAACTTTTATTGCAACGAATAAGTATTGAACAGAACGCAGAACAGATAGCCAGCCACCAGAGACAGCCACCACGATACTTTTTGTTTTCCGAAGTAGCTCTGCAGAGCGAAAAAAAGGAAAAATCATTTAGCAAGACGCTCGGCTAGAGTGCGCAGAAGATCTAGATTCAAGTTCAGTAATATCAAGTACAATCAAGTTCTATTTGATACATGATCTCATCTATCTGATTGTGCATGATCCCATCTATCTGACTGTGAATGATCTCATCTATTTGATTGTGCATGATCTCATCTATCTGATTGTGCATGATCTCATCTATCTGATTGTGCATGATCTCATCTATCTGATTGTGCATGATCTCATCTATTTGATTGTACATGATCTCATCAATCCGATTGTGCATGATCTCATCTATTTGATTGTGCATGATCTTATCTATCTGATTGTACATGATCCCATCTATTTGATTGTGCATGCTCTCATCTATCTGATTGTACATGATCTCATCTATCTGATTGTGCATGATCTCATCTATTTGATTGTGCATGATCTTATCTATCTGATTGTACATGATCCCATCTATTTGATTGTGCATGATCTCATCTATCTGATTGTACATGATCCCATCTATCTGACTGTGAATGATCTCATCTATCTGATTGTACATGATCTCATCTATTTGATTGTGCATGCTCTCATCAATCTTGTAGTCTGGCTTGTTGGTGCGCGTGCACTTAGATGTGCACGTCTGGCTGGTTTGGGGGTTGGGGTTTAGCGCTGCGGCGTGTGCGTGCTTAGGGTGGTTACACCCACCCCAACTTTGGCAATAAATATATTGGCGTGAGCCAGTGAGGTCTCCTCACGTTTTGATTCTCTGCAATTCAACCCACGGTCTTACACTGGTGGCAGCGGTCTCAGTATGGCCAAATCAGAGCAAGCCAGTTTATTGCCTCCAAAGTTCAGCGGCGACTCCAACGTGAGAATGTGGCTAAGCACGTTTGAGGACTTCGCCGACGACTGCGAATGGGACGACAAGAAGAAGGCAAAGAAGCTGAGACTGCTGGTGACAGGAGAAGCGCAAATCTTCGTCTGGGAGCAGCCGGCAGACGTGTCAGCCAGCTATGAAAGGCTGAAGGAGAAGCTGATCGAGTGCTTCGGCAACAGTCTGAGCTGCTACAGAGCAATGGAGGAGTTTGAAGAGCGAAAGCGACAGCCCAACGAGTCGCTGAGGGAGCTCGCCTACAGCCTGAAGCTTCTCCACCTTCGGGCCCGCCCGGACGACTCCGTGGCGGCTCGGGAAAAGGACGTGAAGTTTCGTCTGATGCGCCTCCTGCCATCTGCCGTGAGAGATGCGCTGTTGAAGGACCAGGACGCGGACTCGTGTTCGCTGGCCGCCATCGTCGACAGAGCTGCGCAGCTTGAGCTGGTGAGCCACGCAACTACAGCCTCATCAGCCGCGGTGTCGGTAGAAGACAGACGGCTGAGCCAGCTGGAGCAGCAGATGCAGCAGCTGACAGCCAGCGTGCGAACGGGACCACCCGGAAGAGACAGGCGTCAGAAGGGACCCATTAAGTGCTTCAGCTGCGGCGAGCCGGGTCACATTGCTAGGCGGTGCCCAAAGGCGATCGGCAGCCGCTGCAGCCGGTGCTCAGGCAAGGGTCACTCCGCCGCGGTGTGCCCGACACCAACTGGTCAGCCGCAGGGAAACTTCTGAGGGTCGGCAGCCTGGGGCCAGCACCGACCCGCTCAAAAGGGGCCCTCAGATCAGCGCCTTCAGTCTTCGTGAAGGTGCACTTTGGCAGCGTGTCAGCGCCTGCTCTGCTCGACACCGGCGCGCAAGTTTCGTTGATGGACAAGTCGCTGTTCGACAGACTGCAGTGCAAGATCGACTCCACCGACATCGGTGCGCTGCCGACGGCTGTCGACGGATCCCGGCTGCGCTGCCTTGGCCTGTCAGCAGCGGATGTTTCGATCGGCCAGACCATCCGCGTGCGCCATCGCTTCACAGTCGTGGACGGCATCCAGCCCAGCCTGATCATCGGCATGGACTTCATTGGCGAGGTGTCGCAGGCGATGACCATTGACATTAAAGAAGGCGTCGTCAGGTTCGACGGCACAGCTGTGCCTTTCAGCAGCGAGCCGGCTCGAGCAGATTGTCGCCTGGTGCCGAGTGTCCTGGTGGCGCGTGTGGCGGCAACTACGGAGCTGCCCGCCCGCAGCGAGAAGCTGGTGTGGCTCAAGGTGGATTCCAGCGGCGAGCAGGGAGTCTTTGAGCCGTCTGAGGACTTCGTGAAGTCCACTGCCGTCCTGCCGGGCCGCGTGCTGGCGGTCTCGGACGACTGCCGCATCCCGGTGAAAATGTGCAACCTTGCAGAGGAGCCCGTGCTGCTGTACGCCAACAAGGCGGTCGGCACGTTCGAAGGCGCGATGACAGACGGGGACGGTCGCCAGGAGGCGGCCCAGGAGAACCCCGTCGGTTGGAACATCAACGCGGAGCTGCCCGAACCGGATGCTGCGAGGCTGCGACAGCTGTTGGAGAGCAACGAGGACCTGTTCGCCAGGCACGAGTACGACCTGGGCACGACGGCGTTGCTGCAGCACCAAATCGAGCTGGAGCCGGGAGCGCGGCCACACCGGCAGGTCCAGCGCCGGCTGCCGCTGTCTGTGCGAGACCAGGTGGACAAGAAGATCGGTCAGATGCTGGAAAGCGGCATCATCGAACCGTCGACATCGCCATGGGCCAGCAACCTGCTGGTGGTCCGCAAGAAGAACGGCGACATCAGACTGTGCACGGACTGGCGGCAGCTCAACGCCTGCACGGTCAAGGATGCATACCCGCTGCCGCACCTGCAGCAGGCCATGGATGCGCTTGTCGGATGCTCCTGGTTCTCCACCATCGACTGCCGGCAGGGCTACCACCAGGTGGAGGTGGCGGAGGAGGACCGGTACAAGACGGCTTTCTATTCGACGCGCGGCCTGATGCAATTCTGCAAGATGGGCTTCGGGATGTGCAATGCCCCGGCGACGTTCCAGCGGCTCATGGAGCTGGTGATGTCCGGCCTGTCCTGGGAGTCCGTGCTGACTTATATCGACGACATCATTGTCTTCAGCAGGACGTTCGACGAGCACTTAGAGAGGCTGGCGGAAGTTTTTAAGCGGCTGCGAGACGCGGGACTCAAGCTGCACAAGGCCAAGAGCGCGTTCGGCCATCGCCGGGTGCTGTACCTGGGACACCTGATCAGCGAGCAGGGCATCGCACCGGATCCCGGCAAGGTCGAGGCCATTCGCAGCATGCCCAGCCCAACGACGAACGAGGAGGTGAAGCGGTTTCTTGGAATGCTGGGTTTCTACCGCCGGTTCATCCCAGGCTTCAGCCAGACGGCGAGGGTCCTGCACGACGTCAGCGTGAAATCGAGGGACTTCGCGTGGAGCAGCGACTGCGAGCGAGCGTTCCGCGAGTTGAAGGACCGGCTGACGACAGCTCCGGTGCTGAGGCTGCCAGATTTCACCAAGCAGTTTGTGCTCAGCTGCGACAGCAGTCAGTTCGCCGTCGGCGCGGTGCTCAGCCAGCTGCACGGTGACGCCGAGCTGCCTGTGGCGTTCGCCTCTCGCACCCTCAACAAGGCCGAGCGCAACTACTCGGCGACCGACCGCGAGCTGCTGGCGCTTGTCTGGAGTTTGAAGCACTTCAGGACGTACCTGCTGAGTGTTCCGAGCTTCAGAGTCTACTCGGACCACCGGCCACTGCAAGGTCTGCTGGCAACGAAGGACCCCGAAGGTCGGCTGGCGCGATGGCTTTCTACGCTGCAGCAGTTTTCGTTCGAGCTGCTGTACCGGCCTGGCATGGACAACGTCGTGCCGGATGCGCTGAGCCGGGTGGCCGGCACGCGCCTGCAGCCTCGGTGGGACGACAGCCGCCTGCACGAGGAGCAACTGCAAGATCCGCTGCTGAGCAAGGCGTTCCAGGCGCTGACCGAAGGGATTGACAGCCTGTCCGATTCATGGGCGGCGCAGGTTCGCGAGCTGCTGGACGAGGCCTCGGTGAGCTCGGCGGGAGTCCTGCTGGTCGGTGGCCGGCCAGTCATTCCCGGTCACCTGCGGCCACATTTCCTGCAGCAGGCGCACTCGTGTGACCAGAGCGGACACCTCGGCGTCGACAAGACCGGAGCGAGATTGTCTGAGCGCTGCTGGTGGCCTGGTCTGCGACGGGACGTCGAGAACTGGGTGGCCAGCTGTGCGGTCTGCCTGGCCAAGAAGAGTCCAACCAAGCCGCAGAAGGCGCCGCTACAGTCGACGTGCCAGCCGACGGCTCCGTGGCAGCTGGTGCAGATCGACATCAAAGGGCCGCTTCCGCGTACGACTGATGGCAAGGCGTACATCCTGAGCATGTGCGACGCCTTCTCCAAGTGGATGGAGACGGCAGCCCTGGCGGCGATCGACGCGGTTACGGTGGCGGATGCGCTGCTCAAGTCGGTGGTTCTGCGTCACGGCGCTCCTCAGGTGCTGCACAGTGACCAGGGACGGCAATTCGAGAGCGAGGTGTTCGGCCGGCTCTGCGAGAAGCTGGGCGTCGAAAAGACGCGCACGTCGCCGTTTCATCCGAGCGGCAACGGAATCGTCGAGCGAGGCAACCGGACGCTCGGCGATATGCTGGCGACGACGGTGGCCGAGAACCAGCAGGATTGGGACAGCAAGCTGCCATATGTGACCTGGGCCTACAACACCTCCGTGCACAGCACCATCGGCCTCAGTCCGTACCAGGTCCTCCACGGCTGGCCACCGAGGCTGGATCTCGACAGCTGGCTGATAAGCGGCGACCGGCCGGCAGCCGACGGTGGACATCACGGCTTCCTGCGGCGGACTCAGGAGAACCTGCAGAGCGCCTTCGACACGGTGCACGGCCGACTGCGGAGCGCCCAGGCCGAGCGCAACCGGCTGGCCAACCAGGACTCTCGGTTTGTGCCGTTCGAAGAGGGCCAGCTCGTGATGCTGCGCAACTCCGTCGTCAAGCGCGGCCAGACGCGGTGTTTGAGCGCCAAGTGGAAGGGGCCGTACCGAGTCCTGAGGCGCCTGGGCGAGGTCAATTACCGCATCCAGGACGAGACCGGCCGCAGGCGCCGGCTGGTGGTGCACCACGACCGCCTCAAGTGCTTCGTGCAGCGGCGGGCGTCACTGGAGCTTCCGGCCGCAGCAGACCACCAGCCGCCGGCCGCCGACTTCGACAACGACGGCACCGTCGCTGAGCCGCCCGGGCAGGCGGCCGATCCTGGCGGCGACGCGGTGACCTTCTGGCCCGAGCTGCAGGCAGACGAGGCACCCGAGGAGCAGCCGGCGGCGCCGGCCGAGCCGGTCACGGTTCCGCGGCGGTCGGCGAGAGAGCGGCGGCCACCTGACTTGTACATGGCGGGCTTTGCTTGACTCTGGAACTGTCTTTTGCTTCTAGGGGGAAAGTAGTGTAGTCTGGCTTGTTGGTGCGCGTGCACTTAGATGTGCACGTCTGGCTGGTTTGGGGGTTGGGGTTTAGCGCTGCGGCGTGTGCGTGCTTAGGGTGGTTACACCCACCCCAACTTTGGCAATAAATATATTGGCGTGAGCCAGTGAGGTCTCCTCACGTTTTGATTCTCTGCAATTCAACCCACGGTCTTACTTGATTGTACATGATCCCATCTATCTGACTGTGAATGATCTCATCTATCTGATTGTACATGATCCCATCTATTTGATTGTGCATGATCTCATCTATCTGATTGTGCATGATCTCATCTATCTGATTTTGCATGATCTCATCTATCTGATTGTGCATGATCTCATCTATTTGATTGTACATGATCTCATCTATCTGATTGTGCATGCTCTCATCAATCTTATTGTACATGATCTCATCAATCTGATTGTGCATGATCTCATCTATCTGATTGTGCATGATCTCATCTATCTGGTTGTGCATGATCTCATCTATCTGATTGTGCATGATCTCATCTATCTGATTGTGCATGATGTCATCTTTAAGTCCGCGGAAGCAGGTATCTCATCTATCTGATTTTTTAAGCGACTGTCTCGTGTGTAATTTGAAAGTCAAATCTCGTTTCCAGTAAATGCATAAAAGCTGCTGGTTATCAGTCCCATTGCAAAATCTGCCGACAGCAGGACCTTTCGGTAGATCGAAATGCATTTTGATGCGCTCAATACGATAGTGATTAGAAACAACGGTGGATGAAAGGGGAAAAATTAAAGTTGGATAAATTGAATAAAATTGAGCAAGGCAGAGCAGCCTCGCGCGGCATAAAGCCCCCCCCCCCAAAGCATCTGAGACGACGACAACCGTTTTACGAGTATAGTTTTTATTATTTAGAAAACTCCTGCAGAAAGCATCGATTTCATCGATAAGAATCGTCGATAGACAAAGCTCCTGCGCCACGAGGACAGCTCATGTCTGGAATCGGCTGCAAACCCGCCTTTGTTCAGACTACCTTTCACGTCTACTTGATTTAATCTCTAGCTAGCGTCTGCTCAAAAGCAGCTCCCAGACAAGTAGCAGCGAACGCACTCTGTTTCCTGCCTGCGAGTATTTATACAGAACTCACTACACAACCAAGGAATTGATTGGTGTTTTCAGCAGTCACAAGACAGGTAAAAAAGCTATCTAACAATCTTTTTAAGAAAAATTGCAAGTGAAATTGAAGGCCAAAAAACGAGTTATCACTGGAGCTAGCATGGTTGATAAAGTTGTGTCTTTACAATTACTTTTCCTATTTGGTAAGTGACTGCCACTCTGACTGAAAATCTGCTGCCTACAGTTATTCAATGCATGCTGTTCATTGCTGACCACCCATTGCACCAACGCAGTTTGCTGCTCGCTCGTGCTTCGAGTACAAGGCACCACAAGTTTGCGGATCTATTCTGTGTGCTCAGAGCAGCAGCTTCAGATGCTGGAAGCCGTTCTGAACGCCTACAACAACGTCACGACAACAACCGAGGCCACTGATGCAACCGACTGTCTAATAATGTGCCAGAGGGTGAGCTGCAGCGCTGCGTCTCAGTGGAGAGCAATGCTACGTGCGAGATGATCACCATAACAACCGCCAAGCTGTCAATCTCAGCAGATCAGGTGCAGCAAATCATCGGATCTCAGGCCGGTGCAAAGGTGTGGAAGGCGGACGACAGCGACTGGCCTTCGCCTGCAGTGCAGCTTCGGAGTGAGTCATCAATGCATAGTCGTGGGTGGTTGACATGATTTTTACAGACAGAAATTGCACTCACTCCAGTTTTGTAACTCGCTGACGCTTTTCCATTGCAGACAGCAGCACAGGCAGAAACGGCTCAATCCAAAGCGTCCTCATCAACACGACCGGCTGCTACCTGAACAAAGCTGCCGGCGCCAGAGGTGGCGACAACTTAATGACGAACACATCCGGAGGCCAGGGAGCCCAGGTGAGCGCCAGAGTCAACCTGACAGCCGGCACCCAGCTGAGCATCGTTGTGGGCCAGATGGGCGGCTCGACCTCCTTGGAGTTTGAGGGAGGCGGCGGAGGCGGCGGGAGCTTCGTGTACCGGACAGGCGACCAGCTGCTGCTGCTGGCTGCCGGCGGAGGTGGCGGAGCTTCCTGGAGTAGAAATGGTGAGCTCAGTAGCTGCCGTTGCTTACATTGTAAAAGTTAAGAATAAAAAACAATCAGATCAGCAGTTTGATTGATTTCACCGTAGGACAACCGGGAGAGATCGGGATCAACGGTTCCAACAGTCTGGGTGGCTATATGTCCTTGGCGGGATTCGGCGGCACGAACGGTCAGCCGGGCTCCAACAACCCCGCTAACACCCACCCTGATGGAACCCACGGCGGCTGCGGCGCCGGCTGGCTCGGCAGGGCCGTCAACCCCAGACGGAACTCCTCGGACGGAGAGAGAGGCGGCAGTCTGGCCGACGGCTGGGTCGGCGGCAGCGCCGGAGACGGCAGCGTCTGCCATGGAGGCTTCGGCGGAGGCGGCGGAGGCGGCAGCAGGACCGGCTCACTGAAAGGTGCCCCTGGAGCCGGCGGCGGCTTCAGCGGAGGCGGAGCTGGACTAAACTTCGGCCACAGCGGCGGAGGCGGCGGCTCCTTCTGCAGTGGCGGTTGCGCGTTCGGCGGCACCTGGCCTGGTGACCAGGGCTTCGTGTCCGTCCTGCTGGACTCGGCCTCAGCCGCCTGCGACTCGGGCACCTGATGGCACTGCAACCGCTTGATGAAGTGAATCTTGGCCAGTCGTGTTTTAACTTGGATGGTTACTGATCAATACCGCTTATTCTTCTTACCACTAAGTTACTAAGCAATATAGTCGGGGTTGGGTTATAAAATTAAGGACAATGAATTTGATTAGTTGGCTTTTCTGGCTAGTTTGCGCGGGCTGCGCTAACTGGCGTTTGTGTACGCTGCCCACCCCTGCCCCTCCCCCGCGGCTTCCCCCCACCCCCGGTGTTGGGGGGGGGGTTGCGTGGCGGGGGGTTTTATACCCCGCGATTGGCTCTTTGGCCTCGCTGTCGCATTGCGATTGAAAAAAATCGCTGTCGCAGGCCTCGCTGTCGCATTGCGCTATTTTTTTTTTGCTGCTGAGTCATGTCACACGATTCTCTGACGGTAAGAGAACTGCGCATGGCCTTGCGTGCTAAAGGCTTGCAAACCGTAGGCAACAAGCGCACCCTATTGGAGAGACTTCTGCAGTCTCAAGGCTCAGTGGACACGGGACCCATCGATGAATCGGACACCAGCAATCCATCGAGAAAGCGAGGGCCCGACGACGGGACGGCGGCGGTCGGCGGCGGCGAGGCGGCAGGAGGGACCCACGGGACTGGCGACCTGGACCGGGACCTGCGGGAGGCAGAGAAGCAGCTGCGCTTGCTGACAATTCGTCGGGACCAAGCGCGCCTGGAAGCCGAGATCCGTCAGCTGGACCGCCGTGCCGATGAGCCGCAGCGGCGACCTGCAAATGCCTCAGTGCCCGGTGAGTACTCAAGCCTTGAGGATTTAGTGCTGGGACCTACTGTCAGAGTGCCGGATGAGGTGCAGCAGGCGGGGCAGCAGCACCCGAATGCGTACCGGGTGCCGGAGTTCATCAGCGCTCGCAAGCGGCTGGCGCTGAACAAGTCAAGTCAAGCCAGCAAGCAGGCCGCCCTGGACAGCCTCTCGGTTGGCGACTGGATCACCGGAAACGCCAACGCGCTGATGCAGATGCTGAAGGACGGCAGACTCCTCGTCCTCCGTGATGGCGCTATCGACATGTCGGAGCTGCTGGAGTACCTGAAGCACACGGCAAAAATTGGCGACCTCCTCGATCTCGGATTCGACCGCGGCCGCGTTTTGCGCTATGATGATGAGTACAGAGCGCAGCAGGCTGAGGCCGGCGCCTGGGACAGCTCGGTGACCGACCTGGGTCTGGTGGCGGCACACCTGATGGCTCCGAATCTTCAACTGCAGGCCGGCTCAGCGGGCAGGTCATCAGCAAAGCGAACGGTCTGCTTCGACTTCAACAAGGTGTCCGGCTGCCAGCGCAACCCGTGTCGTTTCGCACACAGTTGTAGGCGCTGCGGCCAGGCGCACTCGGAGGCCTCCTTCCACAGAGCGGAGGGCGGCCAGGCGGCAAAAAACTGATGGACGGGGTTCAGCGGCAGGGGTCTCTTAACATCGAGTCGCCCGCCCCTGCCGCTGCTTCTGTCGAACCCCAAAAGGAGGGCGACTCAAGCGGGACCCTCTCCACCGACTTGCGCCTTGAAGCCTGGCGCCTCGAGCTGGCCGACACGGAGATGCCAACGAAGCTCGCGCAGTTCGTTTTGAGCGGTGTGAAGGACGGTTTCCGCATCAGGAACGTCAGCAGTCCGGTGGACTCTGTCGAGCAGGAGAACTACGGCTCCATCGGTCAGCATCGAGTCGAGGTTCAGGCCCAAGTCCGCCGGGAACTGCAAGCTGGAAGATATCGCGTTAGCGCCAAGCCGACTATTGTGAGCGCGCTGGGCGCCATTCCGAAGTCCGGGGGCGGCATCCGGCTCATCCATGACTGCAGCCAGCCCCAGGGTCGGGCCGTCAATGATTTGTTTGCTTGCCAGCAGAAGCTTCGGTTTTCTTCGGCGGCTGCCTTTGCCAGGAAGCTGCGCCAGGACATGTACATGTGTAAAGTTGACCTGAGCCAGGCCTACCGGTCTTGCGGCATTCACCCGGACGACCACTGCCTCACCGGTCTGAAGTTCACGTTCGAGGGCGAGGCGGAGCCGACCTACATGGTGGACACCCGGCTGCCGTTCGGAGCGGCAGCATCCGTGAGCAGCTTTTTCCAGATCAGCAACGCCATTCGGTTTATGATGCTCAAGCGCAGGTTCTTCAACTTCGAGGTCTACATGGACGACTTCGGCTTCGCGGGTTCGCTGACTGAGTGCTGGCGCTTTTACAACAAGCTGACGCAGCTGCTGCAGAGCCTGGGCCTGACTGTCAACTGGAAGAAGTGCGTGCAGCCGACGCAGGAGATGTGCTTTCTGGGCATTCAGTTCAACACGCAGTCGGGGCTGATGAGTCTGCCAGAGACGAAGGTCGAGGAGCTGCAGGCCTGCCTTGACCTCTGCTGCACAAAGCGGCGGATCTCCAAGCACGAGTTGCAGAAGCTGGTGGGCAGGCTCAACTGGGCCTGTCAGGTGGTCTGCAACGGCCGGCCGTTTCTGCGAGACCTGATCGACCGCGTCAACGACTTGTCGAGCCCGAAGGATCGGCTGTTGGTGGATGGCCAGTTCAAGAGCGTCCTGAGCTGGTGGAAAGTTGCTCTGCGGCAGCAGCCAGGTCGCGAGCTCTGGCCTGCTGCCAGGAGGCCGGTTGCCATGGAGACGGACGCCTGTCTGGTGGGGCAGCGGCTGTTCTGAGAGATCCGGCTGGTTCTGACTGGTGCTATCTGCAGTGGGAAGTCGACGCTGGGAGCGAGTTCAGCGATTGCTGCATCAACTACAAGGAGGCTGCCGCGGTGCTGCTGGCGTTGCTGCACTGGCGCCGTCAACTGCACAACTGCCGGATCGCTGTCTACTGCGACAATGCTGCAGCCTGCGCGATTATCAACAAGGGGTCATCCAGGGAGCCCCGGCTGTTGCGGCTGCTGCAGACTGTTGCTCTGCTGTGCCTAAAGCAGAACATTGTGGTCACCGCCCACCATGTGCCCGGCCGGTTTCAGCTGTTTGCCGACGCCGCCTCCCGCCTGCATTGCCGGCAGGAGTTGCTGAATTTTCTGTTGCGAGCCTATGCAACCGCCTCTGTTTGCCCGCATGAATTTGCGGGACATGCGCTTAGCCCTGCCTCCGCCGCCTTTCTTTTTTTATAGGTCGCCTCCCTGGGTCTCTCGACGCTGCCGCCGCCAAACTGCTCCAGCAGGCCTACGCATCATCGTCCAAGAGGTCGCTGTCATCTGCTGTCCGCTCCTGGCAACGCTTCTGCCGAGAGCGGCGGCTCGACCCACTCGGCTGTCGGGCGGAGGATCTCGCAAACTACGTCGGCCAGCTCGTGGACGGCCGGCTCAGCTCCTTCGGCAGCGTCCGCGTGCATATCAGCGCTCTGTCCGCCAGTTTCCGACTGGCGGGAGTGCCGGACCTGACCAGGCACCCGCTGCTGCACCTGGTTCTGCGGGGAGCCAAGCGCGGGCTGGGGTCGGAGCCGAGTCGCAAGCTGCCGGTGTCGCCAGACCTTTTGTCGAGACTGCGGCTGCAAGTCGACAGCTCGAATCCTGTGCAGGCGGCCTGCTGGGCTGCGGTCATGTGCGCTTGGTGGGGGATGTTCAGGAAGTCCAGCCTGCTGCCGCGAGGGCGCGCCGATCCGCCAGTGCTGCGACTGAGATCGCTGGCAAGATGCCCCGAAGGCCTGCTTCTGACGTCCAGCTTCGGGAAGACCAACCAGTACGGCCGGACGCATCGCGTGCTGCTGCCAGAGTTGACTTCGGGCCACCCGCTCTGTCCAGTGGCGGCACTGCGAGGCCACCTGCGCTGCAACCGGCTGAAGCGGCGGCAGCAGGGCCTGTTTTCATTCAGCAGTGGATCGTCCGGTCACGCATCTCTGACGTCTCGGAGGCTCGATGTACAGTTCAGGTCGTGGCTCGGCAAGGCGGGAGTGCCGGCGGCCGGGTTTTCTGTGCATAGCCTGCTGCGAGGCGCCGCCACCTGGGCGGCCCGGTGCGGCCTGTCAGTGCGGGAGATCCAGTGCGTGGGTGACTGGCGCAGCGACGCAGTGAGCGTCTACCTGTCCCGCGATGACACGGCTCTGCGTGCGGCGCGCAAGCTTGCTGTTGCGGCGCTTGACCAAACCTGACGTGTTTCGCGGTTTTTTTTGAAGAAAGGTTTTGGGCTCCTTTTTTGTTTGCTTGTCCGCTTTTGCTTGCCTCTGCTTGGTCTGCTTTTGCTCTAGTCTGTTTTCTTGCTGCTTTTGGTGTTTGGGGGGAGTGCATGGCAGCCTTCCCTGACCTCCTCGCTGTTCCTGCGCCATTTGCTGCTCTTGAGCTTGCTGCGTTCGTCTTCTGGGGTGGGCAGTGGGCACTAATGGCTAGTTTGCGCGGGCTGCGCTAACTGGCGTTTGTGTACGCTGCCCACCCCTGCCCCTCCCCGCGGCTTCCCCCACCCCCGGTGTTGGGGGGGGGGGTTGCGTGGCGGGGGTTTTATACCCCGCGGTTGGCTCTTTGGCCTCGCTGTCGCATTGCAATTGAAAAAAAAATTTTTTTTCGTATCCTGTCACTCTTTTAATCCTGCTTTGATCCGTTCTAACTGTTGTCAATAATGCTTGAATATTTTCTCGTAATCGGTCTGAAATATACGGGGGGGGAGTGCATGGCAGCCTTCCCTGACCTCCTCGCTGTTCCTGCGCCATTTGCTGCTCTTGAGCTTGCTGCGTTCGTCTTCTGGGGTGGGCAGTGGGCACTAATCAATGTAATCACTATCTGCAGTTCTTTTCTGGTTTAACCAATGCATTCCATGCACCATTTGTCAATTTAAATACCTAATACATTTAGAAATGGGAACATTTCTGGTAGTGCAAGACATCGGAATTATGTAACTCTAAATCTATCTAGCTACTAGCTTCTCATCACTAGTAGTGTGTGTGCGTTTTAAAGTTCATAACTTGAAACCCAAGCGATTTAAAATCATTGCGTCAGTTTTACTCAAGATTTGTTATTTTCTTCTATTACGAGCGTAGCTTAGTTTTCATAAACAAGAGGTAGTTTTCTACAAGTTTTGCTGTTTCTGTCCTGAAATCACGATGCACTGAACTGCTATATTCACCTGATTCTTGAATCTCTCACTGCTACCGACTTTGCACTAAGACAACTCAAACAGTTCTCAATTCCGTCTAATTAATAATATACTGAATGCACTCGTCTGTCTCTAGCCGCTCGTTTTTTTCCTCCAGAAATTTTCTGGAGGTTTTTTCTCGGCGAGCGGAAAAGACTTGCTTTCAGTATCTATGCTTTTCGGCCCACGCCAAGGCCCCTCGGCTGCAGCTCGCTGCAGTTGCCTTCAGGGGCGTCGCCATGGATTTTATGGTAGGGGGGACAAAGCCAAGAATTCAACATGTACATGACTAATTTTGGCACTCATTTTGGCGCCGCAGGCACTCATTTTAGCACCGCAGGCACTCATTTTAGCGCCACAGGCACTCATTTTAGCGCCGTAGGCACTCATTTTAGCGCCACAGGCACTCATTTTAGCGCCACAGGCACTCATTTTGGCGCCGCAGGCACTCATTTTAGCACCGCAGGCACTCATTTTAGCGCCGCAGGCACTCATTTTAGCGCCGCAGGCACTCATTTTAGCGCCGCAGGCACTCAGTTTAGCGCCGCAGGCACTCATTTTAGCGCCGCAGGCACTCATTTTAGCGCCGCAGGCACTCATTTTAGCCCCGGAGACACTCATTTTAGCGCCGCAGGCACTCAGTTTAGCGCCGCAGGCACTCATTTTAGCACCGCAGGCACTCATTTTAGCGCCGCAGGCACTCATTTTAGCACCGCAGGCACTCATTTTAGCGCCGCAGGCACTCAGTTTAGCGCCGCAGGCACTCATTTTAGCGCCGCAGGCACTCATTTTAGCACCGCAGGCACTCATTTTAGCCCCGGAGACACTCATTTTAGCGCCGCAGGCACTCAGTTTAGCGCCGCAGGCACTCATTTTAGCACCGCAGGCACTCATTTTAGCGCCGCAGGCACTCATTTTAGCGCCGCAGGCACTCATTTTAGCGCCGCAGGCACTCAGTTTAGCGCCGCAGGAACTCATTTTAGCGCCGCAGGCACTCATTTTAGCACCGCAGGCACTCATTTTAGCGCCGCAGGCACTCATTTTAGCACCGCAGGCACTCATTTTAGCGCCGCAGGCACTCATTTTAGCGCCGTAGGCACTCATTTTAGCGCCACAGGCACTCATTTTAGCGCCGTAGGCACTCATTTTAGCGCCACAGGCACTCATTTTAGCGCCACAGGCACTCATTTTAGCGCCGTAGGCACTCATTTTAGCGCCACAGGCACTCATTTTAGCGCCGTAGGCACTCATTTTAGCGCCACAGGCACTCATTTTAGCGCCACAGGCACTCATTTTAGCGCCGTAGGCACTCATTTTAGCGCCACAGGCACTCATTTTAGCGCCGTAGGCACTCATTTTAGCGCCGTAGGCACTCATTTTAGCGCCACAGGCACTCATTTTAGCGCCGTAGGCACTCATTTTAGCGCCACAGGCACTCATTTTAGCACCGCAGGCATCTGCGGTGCTAATCTGGCATCTGCGCCCTTCCATACTGCTTGCTAGGACTCACTTTTGGACCACAATGGAGTTTCAAGCTTTTAAACTTTGTAAGTAGGCCGCTGGGCCTGTAAACGGTAGCTTTAACTAGTAGGTTAATATATTGCCATGAAGGCTTAATACTCGGGTTGCTATGTGCTGTGTCCGAGACATCTACCTGGGCGCAATTCCCTGTTCGCTACCCTAATCCGGCGACGAGCGAAAAAATGGCTTCTGCCGTCCTGACCGAAAAGCGTCGAGTACCCGAGCCATACACAGAAATAAACATAAATTCGTGGCGTCGACTGCTAGCGTCTATTGAGTTACCAAAAGCGGCGACGCAACGAATTTTGCAGGTGCTTTTAACAACATGGTTACAGGTAATGGTTACATCTAGTGCTATTGGCCATCCTACTTTAAATTCTGCTTTTATCGCATGTGAGTTGAGCTGGCTGTGTTGTGCATGTTGATGGTAATTAAATCACTTTTACTAAAACGTATCCTTTTTAGTTTTCAGTTTATTCCTGACAAATTCACGTTTTGTTCTGAGTTAGTGTAGAGTTATAATGTTTAAAACATGTTTCAAGTGTGGGTTGACATCCAAAAGTTCTATAAGCAACCATATGATTTTGAGTAGAAGAAATAGATGTGAGGAGAAATATTAAACCCAAAACAGCTTCTTAAGTTCGTTCAGCAAAATCCTAAAATATTTTTTCCGAGCTTGATCCCATATGCTTTCGAGTCTCATTTAGAAGTCTGTTGCAACCAGACAACCTGGCAGGCTGCTCGAGGTTAAAGAATATCTTTTCCATTCGTTTAAAATCATGAACTGAGGGAAGATAAGCTTCATTATTAAATGCTTCAAAGCCTGCAGGTTTTATCATGAATAGAAGAGTAGAATACGAGTATTATGTCCGACCCACCCACTGACGCATATTCAGGTTGATTTGATGTAAACATAGAGTGACATTGGGTTTACAGCTGAGTGACAACCGCCGCAGGTGGAGAAGGCTCTGGCCTGTTGGGAAGCCGAGCACGTGTACGCCAACGTTCCCTGCGGCATCATGGACCAGCTTGTCAGCGTTATGGCCACGCCACAGAGAATCACCTGTTGTGCAGCGACTCGCAGACGATGCCGCTCGGAGGTGCCTCACGTGGTTGTACTGATTTCTAATTCGATTGTCCGCCATAATCTGGTGAAGAGTTTCTTCGAGTGATAATCAGTCACTCGAGAACTCCCACTTCCAGACCCTAAGCCTGGGAACAAAGTTCAGTGATCACTTACTGTGGCGGGCTCCTCTTCTTTGTCGCTCGTGTCTGTTTGTTTGTCTTCGAAAGGCTGCTCCTCCTGGGGTAGTCTTCTTTAAGTCTAAAATCGGCCGAAGGTGAGAGCGTAACAATTAAATCGACGTCGCAGTATTCCTCGAATGCGGGAATCAATATAGGCCTCGGATTCAGAAATCAATATCAACAATGCGCCCTAATAACAAAAAAATCAACTTCTATAACAATACGAGGTACTCCAGAAAAGGCGTCTTCTTCTAGAACTAACGGAATCGGAGCCGTGTGCTCCTATCGGTTAATCTAGGATAATCCAAAATCAATAACTCGATAATCCTCTAAGGGTATCGGAATCGGTCCGCAGATCCTATCCAATCCCTTGGGAAAACGGAGGCCTCAAACTCAATAGACTCAGTAAAATCAACTGAACAGTAACGGCCGGCAATAATCTCGCTCTCAATTAATCCAAATAACAAAGGCTCGAAAAAAGGCTCACCAATTGGTTTACTTCTCCCTCAGAGATGTAGCCTCGAGTAGCTTCTGCAGTAAGCTCAAGGTGTTTTGAGGCTGCTCCGAGTCTGAGATTTTTAGCTCGGATTTCGTTATTTTTGGAAGGTGACTCATTAGCGTTTTGGAATTTTGACCTCTCGAAAATTGAATAGAATACAATAGGTTTTGCCTTTGCGTTTCAATACTATATTTGGAATTCTATTTTTAGATGTTACATAAGATGATCACTCGTTGTTTTCGTGGTCTTCTAAAAATAGAGTATGACCACTTGGTGTTTTTAGATTTTAAGTTTTCGCATTTTTATGTTGCTACTTATAGTAGTTTACTTTGTATCGTATTTGGAGATCTCTACACTGGGCCAGCTGCCAGCAAAGCCATGAGCAAGCGGTCTCTATGACTGTGCACCTTGGCGGATCTAAACTAAAAAGGCCGTTTTTATCAGCATTTTGTTGTTAAACTTATGTTGCATTGGGCGACCCCTAAATTAATTTTGATTAACTTCACGCTATAGGAAATAGACTTCTTTGTTATTGAGAATCTTTGCAAAATATGAGACACCCTAGCTTGTTGTAGATTTCTTCTGCAGCTGGCTTTCTCACCGTTAGACCATGGACAAGAAGGAAGCAGAAGGACGCTTAGTTTTCTTTGAAATCTGTCCTTGTCTGGAGGTTGGTAAGGAACGTGTATTTGTCTTACAGAGTCAGTTACAAGTAAGAATCTTTATTTCTTACTTTCTTACAGAGTTAGAAATCCTTACCAGTGGCTTTCAGCTCATTTCTAAGAAAATCGAGTGTTAGGGACTGCTTGTATGAAAATATTTTGGATGAGTCGAATGCAAAAGTGTGGACGCATTTATTGAGAAGAGTTACTTACATTTAGTGCGTTTTACAGAAATGCGAGGTTGGGTTCTTCTGCACGCCATAACTCTGGAACCCGACGATGGATTCGTCTGAAAATTCACAGTAAGAGCTAAAATTTATCGAGGAATCTGATGAAGCCATCGCCGACTCTCTCCGACATCGAGATCGTCGAGATATTCAGCGAGATATTCGTCGAGATGTTTTTGAAGGCAAACCGTAGAATTCAGTGGCTAGGTCTTGACACCAGGCAATAAGGTGCACAAAATGATCCCAAACCTCATTTCAGCCATTGGTGAGGTAACCCAGAACACTTGTAGTGTGCTACAACAATGCCCCGTGGCCACCGTCGACCATTGTCATGACATTCAACGAGCACATTCTGACATCATCGGAATTAAAGATCCGAAACAAATTTCGGTCAAATATTTATTATGAAATCTTGTCAATGAGCAACCTACGACTCCTTCTTGCACTCACTATACTTCCTGCACCATCCCGACCGTCTGGACGACCGTCGGGACCTTCAACGGATGTGTCCATCGGACTTCTGGCAGTCTAGCATATACTTTGGCTAGAAATTCTTGATCAAGCCTCACCAACGAGCAACGTGAGACTCCCTGTCGCACTCACTATACTTCCTTCACCATCCTGACCGTCTGGACGACCGTCGGGACCTTCAACGGATGTGTCCATCGGACTTCTGGCAGTCTAGCATATACTTTTGCTAGAAATTCTTGATCAAGCCTCACCAATGAGCAACGTGAGACTCCCTGTCGCACTCACTATACTTCCTGCACCATCTTGACCGTCTGGACGTCCGTCGGGACCTTCAACGGATGTGTCCATCGGACTTCTGGCAGTCTAGCATATACTTTTGCTAGAAATTCTTGATCAAGCCTCACCAACGAGCAACGTGAGACTCCCTGTCGCACTCACTATACTTCCTGCACCATCCTGACCGTCTGGACGACCGTCGGGATCTTCAACGGATGTGTCCATCGGACTTCTGGCAGTCTAGCATATACTTTTGCTAGAAATTCTTGATCAAGCCTCACCAACGAGCAACGTGAGACTCCCTGTCGCACTCACTATACTTCCTTCACCATCCTGACCGTCTGGACGACCGTCGGGACCTTCAACGGATGTGTCCATCGGACTTCTGGCAGTCTAGCATATACTTTTGCTAGAAATTCTTGATCAAGCCTCACCAATGAGCAACGTGAGACTCCCTGTCGCACTCACTATACTTCCTGCACCATCTTGACCGTCTGGACGTCCGTCGGGACCTTCAACGGATGTGTCCATCGGACTTCTGGCAGTCTAGCATATACTTTTGCTAGAAATTCTTGATCAAGCCTCACCAACGAGCAACGTGAGACTCCCTGTCGCACTCACTATACTTCCTGCACCATCCTGACCGTCTGGACGACCGTCGGGATCTTCAACGGATGTGTCCATCGGACTTCTGGCAGTCTAGCATATACTTTTGCTAGAAATTCTTGATCAAGCCTCACCAACGAGCAACGTGAGACTCCCTGTCGCACTCACTATACTTCCTGCACCATCCTGACCGTCTGGACGACCGTCGGGATCTTCAACGGATGTGTCCATCGGACTTCTGGCAGTCTAGCATCTGTGACGCGCGGTATTTGGCAGTGTAGAAAAACTCACGAAGGCCCCGTGAGGCAGTGATGGCTATATTTATTCGAGTCAACGATGTACATAGAGAGAGCGAACGTACATTACAATTATTCAGAAAAATATTTTTCAATACGATACCAGTTCAAGAACTGCCAATAAGGCGAGGAATAAAACCATTACATTTCTCCCCCGCGAAACAAGTTAAAAAGTGGGGAAATTAAAACGCAACACACTTCAGCAATATGGATCGTAAAATTTAAACACAGAACCTTTTTAAAAAAACATGCATCACGGTCTCTGACAGTCCATCACACTCAGCTCACTCAGTGCTCACACCAAAGAAGTCCGGAGGCCGCCGCTCCCGCTCAGGGTACCGCCGCTCGGCCTGGCTGGGCTCCGGCGCGAACTGGTGGTTCACCGGCTGCTGGCGGAGCTGGTCAGAGTCGGGCTGGGCTGCGAACCGCCTGCGCAGCCGGTTCACGTGCACCCAGCAGACAGGCCGGCTGCCGAAGGCGCGGCGGATGCACACCGAGTAGCCGCGCTGCTCAAGCACCGTCCAGCCCGTCTCCCAGTAGGGCGCCAGCTTCGAGTGCCGCATCTCGATACTGAGCAGCACCTCGGCACCTTGCGGAAACTGCGGCAGGTCCGTCGCCTTCTTGTCGTGAGCCGCCTTCTGCTGCTGCCCAGCGGCTACCAGGTTCTCTTGGACGAACTCACAGATCCGGGTCAGCCGCTGCTCCAGCTGTTCCGAGTAGATGCCGATGTCAAACTGCCGCTCGCTGTTCTGAAACTGCGGCGGGAGCTGCGGTTCGCGGCCGGTCATCACCGTCAGCGGCGCCACCTTGGTTGAGCTGTGGACCCTGGAGTTGTAGGACAGGACCACTAGCGGCAGCTGCTCCTCCCAGCTGGTCTCGGTCTCGGTGAACAGCCGCAGCAGCTGCAGCAGCGACTTGTTGCCGCGCTCCACCAGTCCGTTTCCCTGCGGATGGTACGGCGTGGTGCGCGTCTTCTTGATGCCCAGTGCTCGCAGCGTCTCCTGGAACAGCTCGCTCTCGAAGTTCGCGCCCTGGTCCGAGTGGATGACGGACGGGACTCCGAGCAGGGAGAAGACCTTCACTGCAGCGTCCGCAATGGTCTTGGCGGTCTGATCTGGCATCGGCACGGCGGTCAGGAACTTGGAGAACTGGTCCTGCATCACGAGCAGGTAGATGTTGCCTCTGTCTGATGTCGGCACCTTCAGCACATCGATCGCCACGGTCTGCCAGGGCTTGCCGATCGGCATCTCACCGAGTGGGGCTGCGGGCCGGTGCTGCGCCTTTTCAGCTGGCAGGTCTGGCACTCCTGGCAGAAAATTACCGCGTCGCTCTGCAGCCCAGGCCAGTACGCGGTCTGCTTCAGCGTGTCGGCCATTTTCTCCGGTCTGAAGTGGCCGCGGATGCCCTCGTGAAAGTCAGTGAGGAACTGGCGCCGCAGCGACTCCGGAATCACGGGCACCTCCCTCGGTCCCGCAGCGTCATTGAAGGCGCGACAGAGAAGGCCGTCTTGAATCCGCAACTTCCGCCAGATGCGGCTGAGGTGTCGCAGGCTGCTGTCGGACCATCTTGGCGGAGTCGTGCTGTCGTTCTCCAGTGCATCGATGACCAGCTTGAGCTTCGGATCAACCCGCTGCGCCTGCCGCATCTCTCGGTTGGACACCTGCGGCTGCAGCTCAGTTGCCGAGGCTCCAAGCGTCTCGCAATGGCCCTCGTGCATCCTCGACAGGCCGTCCGCCTCCACGTTGTCGACACCCTTTGTGTACTTGATGGTGAATGTGAACTCCTGCAGCAGCAACCGCCAGCGCCCGAGCCGGCCGTGACTGTCAACTCGCTGGGAATTCAGAAACGTGAGCGGGCAGTGGTCGGTGAAGACCGTGAAGTGCCGACCGAGCATGTAGTGGCGGTAAGTCTTCAGCGCGTGCAGGATCGACAGGCACTCCTTCACAACGGTTGAGTAGCCCTTCTCCGGAGCCGTGAGCGCTCTGCTGCAGTACTCAATCACCTGGTCACCTTGCTTGAGCACGATCCCGACTCCGGTGTTGCTGGCGTCCGTGTAGAGCTGGAACTCCTTGGAGAAATCCGGGTGGCCAATGATCGGCGGCTGCTGCAGGGCCTCCTTGAGCCGTCGAAATGCCGTGCTGCACTCGCCGGTCCACTCGAACTTCTCCGTCTTGCTGGTCAGTCTGTGCAGCGGCCCGGCGATGTCGGAGAAGCTCGCACGTACTTCCTGTACTGGTTGCAGAGGCCCAGGAACTGCCGCACCTGTGTTGGGGACTGCAGCTCTGGCCACTCCTGAATGGCGCACACCTTCTCGGGACTCACCGTGGCACCCTTGGCCGAGAACACGGTGCCGAGGAACGTGACCTCCGGCAGGCCCAGCTGGCACTTGCTGCCCCTGACTGTGAGCCCAGCATCTCTGATCTTCTCGAACACTTCTCGCAGGTGCTGGAGATGCTCGACCTTCGACTTGGAGAAGCATAGCGTGTCGTCCATGCAGGTGAAGGTTTGCTCGGCGCCTTTGAACACGCGGTTCATCAGGATGGTGAACGAGCTCGGGCCGCCGCAGACGCCCTGCGGCATCCGCTTGAACTGGTACAGCGGCATGCCGGGCCCGGGACTGAAGGCCGTCTTCTGCCTATCTTCCGGTTTCATCGGGATTTGAAAGTAGCCGCCGTTCAGGTCAATCACCGAGAAGATCTCGTTGCCAGCCAGCTTGTCCTTGACGAAGTCAATCTGCGGAATGCCCTGCGCCGACCGCACCGTCTTCTTGTTCAGCTCGCGGTAGTCGATCGTCAGCCGCAGGTTTCCGTTCTTCTTCCGCACGTACACCGGGGGCGCCACATACGGGCTGTCCGACTCCTCGATGATGTCGTTGTCGAGCAGCTCCTGGATCAGCTGGTTCACCTCGAGCTCCCAGGGCACCGGCAGCTTTCCTTGGCGGGGTCCGCACCGGGACATCGTCGATCAGGGGGATGCTGTGCTCGTGGCGAACTGTCAGCCCCGGCCGCCTTGAGAAGATTTCGTTGAACTCGTGCACCAGGGCTCGGATGTCTGGGTCCTTTACGACAGGCAGGTCGACCTTTTCCTTGCTGAAATCCGGCACCAGCTTCTTTTCGAGGTCCTTCAGCTGGCTGTCAGCGTCGAGGTGGCTCACACCGTCCATTGCGCACGAGCTCCTTGGTGGTGCCTCTGCGCGGTCGCTGAAGTCCAGGCAAATGTTGCCGGCCACATCCGTTGAAGGTCCCGACGGTCGTCCAGATGGTCAGGATGGTGCAGGAAGTATAGTGAGTGCGACAGGGAGTCTCACGTTGCTGGTTGGTGAGGCTTGATCAAGAATTTCTAGCCAAAGTATATGCTAGACTGCCAGAAGTCCGATGGACACATCCGTTGAAGGTCCCGACGGTCGTCCAGACGGTCGGGATGGTGCAGGAAGTATAGTGAGTGCAAGAAGGAGTCGTAGGTTGCTCATTGACAAGATTTCATAATAAATATTTGACCGAAATTTGTTTCGGATCTTAAATTCCGATGATGTCAGAATGTGCTCGTTGAATGTCATGACAATGGTCGACGGTGGCCACGGGCATTGTTGTAGCACACTACAAGTGTTCTGGGTTACCTCACCAATGGCTGAAATGAGGTTTGGGATCATTTTGTGCACCTTATTGCCTGGTGTCAAGACCTAGCCACTGAATTCTACGGTTTGCCTTCAAAAACATCTCGACGAATATCTCGCTGAATATCTCGACGATCTCGATGTCGGAGAGAGTCGGCGATGGCTTCATCAGATTCCTCGATAAATTTTAGCTCGTGCTGGGAATTTTCAGACGAATCCATCGTCGTGTTCCAGAGTTATGGCGTGCATAACTTTTTGGGTATTTGAAATACTCCCCATCGGCATCCGCCTGTTAATGAATTACGTGGCTTGAGAGCAGAAAGGACCATAAAATTCCTTCCATAGGCACAGGGCTCATTCCATATTCTTACCATCGCTCTCTATTTTTCCATTTCTAGGCGTCACAACTACAGTCATGCACAGCCTTCCTCCACGAGAACTGTTTTGTCAGTAGGAGTTTTATTGGCCATTCAAATGGATGGATAGAGCTAAATTGGTCGTGAAAAGTACAATAAATTGAAGAAAAACGCTCTAAGTTTTGAAAAATTGACTGTCCGATTACTTGCAGTCGTTGATTTCACCACTAACTAAATGGAGTTTCTACAGATCGAAATCCTGATGATCTTCATGTGCTGCAACCTGGTGATAGCACAAGGTATTTATTGGCTAATTCATGTCTAGATGGCTTGTATCAGAAATACAGACAAATATTTTTAGATCTCGAATTTGACTCACTTTTTAGCTGACATGTGCGACCAGACCAAGTACCGAAAAATTCACGGACCGTTTCTCCTCAGCCCTCTAGTGAGCAGCGAAGTGATCAACATCACAGGTGTGCAAAATGTGAACAACTGCATGATGCTGTGCCGGATGAAAGGCTGTTCAGTTATCGTTGCCATGACGACGACCTCGACTGCTTGTCGACTTTTAATATTGAAGGGACTTTCTCTGTCAAACACGATACTGGATTCTCCATCAGCTGTGGGATCAGAGGCTGGATCGCAGGTGTTGGTCAACGCCGACATCAATGCGACTTTGGCTGCTATGATCAAAAATTCATCCGTCAAGTTGCTGAGTGAGTTTTCCGTTTTCGTAGGGCAGTGAATTCAATGTCTATATGAATTGGCTCTTTAGTTTACGATTTTTAATTTCAACGATCAAACTTGTAGTAAAATACTTTTAATGCCTTAAGTTGAAATGAAATCCCATTTGTATCACTGTTATCCTATTGGACTCTAGCTTCGGGAGCTAGATGTTATGTCTCGGCGTTTCTAGTCATGTAGGCTGATAATTCATCGTTTGCAGTCGGTGTGGTGAAGAGCCCAACTCCGGAGGCTGTATTCAGCAGGTGGTTATGTTGGCTTCCAGCCATTCTCAGCATTGCTTTGAGCTGATTTCTTATCGTCTCAGTTGATAACACATGTTCTCTTGCTTCCGTCTCGTTTTTCCAGACAGCAGCACTGGCCAAATCGGGAGTGTCCAGTTGGTGAACATCACCCTGACCGGTTGCTACCGCATCGAGGTCGCCGGAGCCAGAGGCGGCGACAACCTCTACAAGTCCACAATCAGTGGCAAGGGGTCCTGGGTTGCTGGCAGCTTCAACCTGACAGCGGGCACTCAGCTGACCATCGTGGTCGGACAGGCTGGTGGCATGGTGTCAGAGTCATCTGCTACAAAAGACTGCGGCGGAGGTGGCGGCGGAGGTAGCTTTGTGTACAGGACGGCAGACGGTCAGCTGCTGATTGCTGCTGGTGGAGGCGGCGGAGCCGGAAGGGGCTTTAATGGCAAGTGAAATTTAGTCTTTTCAATAACTCTTTTGCGTGAGAATACAAATAAGACCCGAGTTCCTCTTTAAACTGTTTGTGTCGATAATCGTATCCTAAACTCATAACTCATGGAGACGAACAGCTCAGTGGCGCGAAAATGACAAAAGTAATTTCAAATGTGGCTATTCTTTCTATGGCTTGGATATGAGCTTTAGAGTTATAAAAATAGTTGTCTATGGTCGTACCTTAAATACCAAAACCAAAAGTGATAAAAGTAAGCGAAATGTGGCAACGATCGAATAGCTATCTATCTGACTCAAAGACCGTACTGCCGTACACAAGAATCTTAGCGACTGACCGACGAAGGCTCGAAAAACAGGTACAGAATTTTGCGACTGAATATAGTGGTGCCACATTACTTAATGTGACAAATTGCTTTTGTCACAATTTGTAACAAATTACTTTTGTCACATTCGGGCTTGAAAAGGTATATTTGATAAACTGGGGGTCTTAATAACCATAGACTAAAGCGTATAGCAATGTCGGGGCTTAGCCCCCGCACCCCCACTATCCGCTCTTTCATTCTTTCTCTCGTAGTCTTGCTGAAGCAAAAATTTCTAAGGAACAAAAACAGTAATACCCATGCTTTGTGGGCGTAAATGGCGAATCATCGGGCTACCTAGAATACCATACTCGGCCTCGACCTGAGAAATGCATCCTCGGACTTTCTTTTCCATAGCCATATTTGGAAAGGAAGAGAAAATATTTAACCTACAGAAAGTGCATTCTCAGCTCTTTTCCAGTATCATCTTTTTCCAGGGGGAACAACTTCTATGGTAATTTATCGGTTGTAGGTGGACTGAAAACCATCTCTCAGTCCCCGAACGAGGCCTGAGAAGTAGTTTGCTACAGTTCTATTTAACAAATTCAAACCAACAAAACTAACGGCAACAGGAAGCATAGTAAGAAATAGAAGCGTCTTCCAAGCAATCGCTTAAAAACGGTTTTAACGTTGTTGGTGTTACCATTGATGTTAAGCCTCGTTTTATTTGCAGGATTAGCACTCACTACGGTGCTTTTGTTCCTTAGCTTCAACAGAGCGTTCAGGCTCGGTTTCAATAGACGGACTTGATGACTGACCACCAGATTGAAGAGCGTGCGATACTTTAACATGGTCTTATACGTCAAACTGAATATAGCGCTCAATAGCTGTCGAAGAGTGTCCTGTAACACGAGTAATGTCCTCTCTAGTGAAGCCAGCACGGTGTAGAGTACTTGCGCAAGTCTTGCATAGAGACTGATTAGTGTACCTTTCAGTCATTGCAGTTAGGGGAGCCGTTAATTCACGAACAATACCGTCAAGCTGTGCCAGCCGACGGGTGCGGTGAGTTTTGGTACCACCTGCCTTGCTGGATGCATGAACATCTTTAATAGATAGTTCCAATCGCAAGCGTTCCATTCATGATCCTCCTTCACCACGAGAAGGCTAGTTGTATCACCATGTAGAATTTTGGGTCGCTGCTCGAACCACTGGTAAAACATTTTACAGCCCATTGTTCTTTCCTTCGAGCATTTGGTGGGATGCAGCATCCAGCTTCTCTTGTATATCGTCAGTCGTATGCGTAGCAGGATTCGTTGCAGTGTATTCTTTACTTTCAATATATCTTAGCACTAGATCTAACTCGTCTTCCATGGCAAAATGTTACTATCATGTACTCGTATGTAATCCACTTTGCCTGTGCGCCTCGTCTATTCCCCCAGTGTTAAATGAGCGGAGATAATCAGTAGCGTAACTCCGCTACCATAGACAAACCAACGAGATGGATAGACATGGATAGCGAAGATAACTCATTATCTCCGGCGGAGATAAGGCGTTATATTCAGATCGCACATGCCGTGGATTACATACAAAGAATCGCCTGATACGAGGAGATGAACCAGAGACAGTATCTACTCGCTTCGCTCGGAGATTCTGTATGGTCCATCTCCTAGTATCAGGCGATTCTTGTTTATGTACTCGTAGAAGAAGAAAAAACTGGATGGACTGCTTTAAGATTCACAGTACTTTAGCCAGTCAGTTACATAGCTTGTGCCATAGACTAGCTGTACTAAATATTGATGCGTCTTCGGCTTTCAGTAGGTTAAGACACAATATACCCATGCTTTGCAGGCGTAAATGGCAAATCTTCGGGTTGCCTAGAGTACCGTCCTAATAGCCATAGACGTAAGCGCATAGCAATATTTTTCCTGCAATATTTTTAATGTTAATGGGTGTTAATGTTAATGTGTTAATGTTAATGTTAACTCAGGATAATGGGTGGGGGCACGAGTGTGCTAAATTAGAGTTACTAAATTTGAGTTCCGACCTTCATCTAACCACCTATTATCTAAAAGCACTGACTAGCGACAATGTTATTAAAACGCTCTCGCTATGAAGGATCAGATGTCTCATTTGCTCACACTGAAGGATCTTAGCGCGCTCGCGCTGTTATAACATTAACACTCAAAAATAGTGCAGGAAGATGTAACAATAACACTTAAAATATTTGTAGGCACGTTTGGAGATGCCAGTGTTAATGGTAGTCACTCTGTTGGACATATTAACAAAATCGGACTCGGAGGTGTCAACGGTCATGCCGGCTACAACGAACCCTGGAGGACTGGTGATAAAGTGACTCACGGCGGCTGCGGCGCCGGCTGGTTGGGCAGGGCCGACAATCCGAGGCGAAACTCCAGCGACGGTGAGCGAGGCGGCAGTCGGGCTAACGGCTGGGTCGGTGGCAGAGCTGGCGACGGCTGCATCGGCGACGGCGGATTCGGCGGCGGCGGCGGAGGCGGCGGCATGCAGCTGGACGGATCGAAGAACGGAGCCGGCGGAGGAGGCGGCGGCTTTAGCGGCGGTGGCGCTGGAATGGGAGGAAAACAGGCTGGAGGTGGCGGCGGCTCTTTCTGTGGCGGCAGCGGCTGCACCGCCGTCTCTGGTGGAAACTCGGAGAGCCAGCAGGGATTTGCCGTGCTGCGTCTGCTGGCTCTGTTTACCGACGCCTGCAGCTAACAAGGAAATTCAAAGATTACAACTTTTTGGCGCCTTACGAATCCTGACCTTGCTTGACCTTGCAAACTGAGTCTCCTTTAATAGCTAGCTTTAGGTAAGGCAAGAAAGATTTATTTACTGATATTAAGTTTATCCGCTTTTGAAACATGCCATCTTTTGATGAATGTTTTACAGTGGAAAGAAATAGCCTTAAGCAACACATTGACCTTGAACATATTGACATTAAGATTTAAGTTAAGTTAACATCGTTTAAACATTTTTTTGAAAGAATTAAACTGATAAATATATAATTTAAGCAAAATTGAAACCATTTTTCTGTATTAGCTACTGTTTTTTAAAGTGTCTTCAGCTCTCCATTTCAGTGCAACAAAATTACGGATCATCGTCTTACCTGCTTTCGTTCTAATATTATAAACAAATTCCTATCTAATTAGATTTTTTACTTAGATTTACCCGTTGGTATGCAATTAATTTTTTTCTGGAGCGGAGGAAAATTACCTTGGTGACATCTGTTGAGGTAAATGAATGAGAAAATGAGCTGTAATAAGCAACAATAAGCAGTCAAATGCGATGCAAATGCAGCACATTAAATATCGACAAGTCATTGTAGCTCTGAATCTTCTTCCGTTAGGCTTGAGGATGCTCAGGGCCCACTTTAAAAGCATGCATGTAGGGATCCATTGTGTTTAAACGCCAATAGCTACCTACCAAAAACACCTAAATAGTGGAGGGGGAGATTTTCCAGAAATGCAAATTTTCTGACAATGTCTCCAATTTTTAACGATCCAGCCTGTCTGTGAAAACCAATCATAAACTGTGGTACTTAGTCAAGGCCAACCCAACACATCGGGCGGTTGCATGTTGAAAACTCTGCCGCAGGGAAAGCCACGGAAATGGCGATGACGAGTGAACAGAAAAGTTCATGGCTTGGCTTTTCCTAGTCGTTCTATGGCTTTTTCACGGTAATTCACGTTGGGCAGAGTCCACGAATGCAGTTATATGGGCGCTATATGTTCACACACGAGCAGAGTTGGCTTCGGTTATAGTACGCAAGCAGGATGTTACTGCAAGATTCCACATGTGTGTCAAAAAATGAGATTCAAACTCACAAAGGGCGTGAACCGGTTTCTGGGTTCTCTTACTCGCAGTCAGCTATCAGTGTGCAAACATTTTCATATAGACTATAATATATTTGCTTTTAATTCCTTTCTTGCTACTTTTCAGCTTGTACTTTACCTACATGTAATTGTATCGCGACGCACTTTTGCCAAACACACCTGTATTTTCGAGGCCAATCACTCAAAAAACTAAAATTCAAACACATCATTCTGTTTGCCTAATAAGACATCTAATTTATACGTTGAGCTAATAAAATCGCTATTTTTTGCAGAATTCCTTAATTCACAGGCCACTACCTGACGCTGCCGCGAGCGTGACGTGAACTGTTCGTTAATTAATCTGGATAGCAAGAACTCTGACTGGGCTTTGAAAAGTTTCCAAATAGCATTTGCTGCGCCTTTAGGACAAGCATTGGGCACCGACCAGAGTAAATGTTCAGCTCGTTGGTTTTACCTTTTGTTATTCTTGCGAGATCTTGTAAAATGTAAATTTCGCTGCCTTAACTTTTCCACAGTGATCTCTCTACCAAATATTTTAGGATGGGAAGCCCTAGGTCAGCTTGTGCGCACAGAAGTGATCAACATTTTCCATCTGCTGTGGGATCAGCACCATCATTGATAGAAATGCAGCCATCACGATTTACAGTGTGAATTGTTTTCTAAGAAATTCTTTAATCAGCAAAACAATGACCGTAGTTCAGTGTATGAATATAGTGTGCTAGCCCCTTCGCTGCTTTATTATTTCCCACCGATTTGTCACTAAGTTGTCGACTTTAAAGGGTATCGTTTACCCCTAAACTGTTATTCCTCTTAGTAATGTTCTAATTCACGTGGTTTCTTAGAAAACCTTGTGATAGCGTGTAGTGCCCGAGCGGTAAGACACTATCTAATTCCCTAATTTAGTCCGAAAGTCTGGCGATTCCGAGGACTAAGGGTGTCCAGCGGTAGCTACCTAATCCCCTAATACCTAGCGCTTAATGTCTATTGCTGGCCTGTACGGCCTTCTTAGGGTTTGCACGACCTCGAGTTCCCCCCTTATTCAGACTCCTAGTCTTGGGTCTCCACGACCTCAAGTTTTCCCTATCTAGACTCCTAGTTTTTGGTCTCCACGACCTCAAGTTTTCCCTATCTAGACTCCTAGTTTTGGGTCTCCACGACCTCAAGTTTTCCCTATCTAGACTCCTAGTTTTGGGTCTCCACGACCTTCTCTCTATTCTCAAAGAAATAACAAGATAAGTCTTAGTCAGATTTATACTTCTTTCGCCAAGAGCTTCTTACAAACGGCAATAGAAATCGAAGAGCCGTAGGAGCAAAGGTTGATTTTATTTTGGGGTCGGCCTCCTCCTTTTATACTAAATTTTTGGGGAAGGGAACATGCATTTAAACAAAATTAGCGAATTATAACAATTTAATAAGCTTTAAAACAAAAAAGATAAAATTTAAACAAATTAAAGAGGAATTATTTAATTGGTTGGGAAAATTAACTCGCAGTTATCTACTGCTAGTAATAATGATAGAATATTCAAGCCCTGCCTCAATACAATGAGCGAATTTTTGACAGGAAATCCTCAGAATCTGAGTTGGCGGTGGGCTGTTGCTTGCTAAGTTTTATTTGGATCATAAATATTATAACTTTCATTCTGAATACAGCCTATAAATTCTCCAAGCTTCGAAGTGTAGGGTTGCTGGAATAGAAAAGGAACAGTAAAAGCTCTAGCAGCACATTTTTGCTAATTTCACGATGGAACTGCAAAGTTATCCTAAAAATGCTCATAAAAACGAATGTATAATCGTACAGACCTTGAGTACATGTACGTATATATTATCACAAGCTATTCAGCAGAGCTGGATACGTTACTTTGTTATTAACCTGTCGGCATTACAAACTCCAAATTGTTTACAAATGCAGGCTGTTGTGATGGCATCTGGGAGGCGTCTCAGGCTTCACTGCATTAGTTCTCTCATAGGTCAGTGATCAAGAATAGGTCTTCAGCATTAGCTACTGTTGAAAACCAGTTAGTAAGTACTGACGAATTGATGTATTATAAATCACGTTATGTGTCTGATGCCTGAGCGGCCTGAGCGGCAAAGCAAACTGCAGTCCAATTTCTCGCATTGAAAGCAAACAAGTGACGCATGTCACAGAAAAGGCTGAAAAATTTAGGATTGCCTATCTTGGCAGACGGTTGCCATTGCCAATGCATTTAGATAGGCAAACTGACTGGGTTTCTTTATTTGCCTTGAATTTGTGGGACAGCAAGCAGGAAACAGAGAATTCGGCTCGTGTATTTAACTGATAGAAGGCGAACGGAGCTTTGTCTATTTTTATCGGATATTACACCGCAACCGTAGCAGTTTGGCGCCTTTGTATTTGCTTTTAAACACCCAAAATATCCATTTTCAAGGCATCGACTTCCTGCATGGCATATTATTTGGCCATTAGCTGGTCTTGATTATTAGCTGGAGCTTGATATGTTTGGCAAAAGGATATCGGAGGTCTGGACCGGATTATGGTTTAACTGCAAATGTAAAATGATAGAAAAATTGAAATTAGTTTAAATACAGCTAGAAAAACAGTTAAAACAATTGAGCTATGCGCGTAAATAAAAATTGAACATATATGTAACCGTATGTTCCATCAGTTAGAATTATTCAAATGATACCGTATTATACTAGCTGTACTTTACGCAATGCACCTGTGCCGAACTTAAAGACAATAAGACAATATCTTTAAATATGGAACTACACTATTGAATGTTGAAAATATTGAACTGCATTTATCTAAAACTAATTAAGAATAGGTAGGGTATTAATGATTTTATTCTTAGAATTATATGATTTTTATTGCATAAAATAAGTACCAGATGAGTAATCGGATGATATTTACCTTCGTATTGCACACGAAACCATTTTATTGGTAATCAATTTATTGAGGAGGGACGCATTTTACGAAGAAGTAACTCTTTGCTATCGTCAACCTCTCCTTACAAAAGGCGACTGATTTTGTGTACTATGAATCTTTATTTAACTACTTCGGACTACATGTAGTAATTGGAGCAGGTTTGTGAGCACCCTGTCGCAACGATTCTGACTCCTGAGCACATACAGGCACACACTCACACACACGCTCACGCAGGGTGTACAACGGCCCCGACTTTCTAATCGTCCGGCATGTACACTCTCTGCAGTGTCTTGGGGGTTGGCCCTCATGGCTGTGAATCACGCAACAACTCCTGGACGTCAATTTAAACTGGTGCGAGAAATTATATCGACCTTGGGCCTTTTCATATTGCTTGTTCTGGTTCCAGAACCAGAACCAATTTGTGAAGTATAACTTTTTGTCTCCATAACTAGAGGGAGATACGCGCTATAAAGTTTTTATTATTGAATGACAATCGCTAAGAAGAAAGTGAAAAATTGTGCTAAGTGAGGTTGTTAAGGCAGTCAAACATTTAACAGAATTAAATAGTTATACTGCTGTTTTTCTTGGAAGGTCCGAACCGATTCTGATTCTGGAATTGGTAATACCAGGGTATGAAAAGCCTCCAAGTCGTAGCGCAAGAGTCAAACGCAAGAGTCTCGGCCCTGGCCCAACTATCTTACATGAGAATTCTAAATTAAAGGAACGCAGAACATTTCTCGAAAATTCGAAAAACTACCTGAGAAAGGTAAGTCATAGAATCGCATCTGCTGCCATTGGTCAGGCAATGAGAGAGAAGTTACTTCAATAGAATCCGCTGGATTTAAAGGATGACAGGATACCAAATGCTCCTGTTCTGTAAAAACGGTTGCTAGAACTGATCGCTTCTTACATTAAGCGATATTATAATTAACAGCACCCTCATGAACTACAGAATCAAAGCAGTCGTCAAGGTAGCCTTGATTATGTTGTGTACACAGCTTAGTTGTTCGGAAGGTAAGCCAAAACAAACCTTTTGTTCTCGAGTAAACAACCAGTGCCTAAAAATATTATTGTTATTCATGGAAAGTGTTTATCAAACTTAAAATAATCTGAATTTGTAATTTCTGCAAACATTTGTCACTAAATATCTGCATTCATTCATAATTGCCCATGAAGTACAAGATAGCGTTGATGACAAAGTGAGAAAAATTCTCAAGCATGAAACTCGATAAATGCACGAAATTGCAGAACCATTTACAAACTACGAGTATTTAATTTCAACCATCTTAAAACTTTAGGACTCTGTTCCGGAGCCAAGTATCAAAAGATCGAGGGCCCATTTCACCTCACTCGTGCCGTTAGCACAGAAGTGACCAACATCACGGGTCTGCCATCAGTGCTTGACTGTGTGATTCATTGCCAGCTGCACGGTTGCATCTTAGCCGTTGTCATGACTACAAAATCTGTTTGCCAGCTTATAAAAGTGACCGGTGTTTCTGTAAAACATTTAAACTTTGAAACTTCATCGGCTGTGGGATCGGAGGTTGGATCGCAGGTGTTTGTAAGCTCCGAAGTCAATGCGACTTTGGCTGCGGTGATCAGCAATGCCACCACCATCAAGTTGCGAAGTGAGCTTTGCTTTTACTGAATTTTAATCATTTTAATCCTTCTAAACTTCTGTATGATTTATGTATTTCAGACAGCAGCTCTGGAAGAGTCAGTAGCATTCAACAGGTGAATATCACCCTGACCGGCTGCTACCGCATTGAGGTCGCCGGAGCCAGAGGCGGTGATCACATTGCCTCATCCAAACTCGGTGGCAACGGGTCCTGGGTTGCCGGCAGCTTCAACCTGACAGCCGGCACTCAGCTCAGCATTGTTGTTGGACAGGCTGGCGGCTCGATCGAGCTTGACGGCGAAGGCAAACGACGTTGCAGCTGCGGCGGCGGAGGAGGCAGCTTCGTTTACCGCACTGTTGACAGTCAGCTGCTTATTGCAGCTGGTGGAGGTGGCGGTGCGAACAGGAAAATCGATGGTAATAAGGCATATCCTAATAACTTAACTGTAGTAGGAATACTGTCGGTTTGCATGTTCCTGCTGAAACTTTGCCTTCGCTTACACGGAGACTTTCTGATGCTTAAAGCTTCAGTTCGGCGTGTTCACATTAACACAAGAGTGTACATATGCCTGACGATTAGAACGTTAGGACCACTGTACACCCTGTGTGAGAGTGTGCATTAGTGCGTCTGCGTACAGTACATGTATTTGCAGTTCAGTAATCAGCAGAATGGGCAAAATTGCCTCAGCGCTGGTCGTGGGAAGATGTCACTGAAAAAGTTGCTTCTGCTTATCCACAGTCCTGCAATTTTTTTAAATATCAGGCTACCTTTACCAATTGTCAATCCAACAGGCCTTTCAGGTCAAGCGGAAGTCAACGGAAGCGACTCGATTTCGGAAAAGGGGTTATTCATTGGTCTGGGAGGTGTCAACGGCCAGCCCGGCTACAACGAGCCCTGGAGAACTACTTATGGAGCAACCCACGGTGGCTGCGGCGCCGGCTGGCTGGGCAGCGCCGTCAACCCGAGGCGAAACTCCAGCGACGGCGAGCGAGGCGGCGGCCTGGCAAACGGCTGGGCCGGCGGCAGAGCTGGAGACGGCTGCACCGGTTATGGTGGATTCGGCGGCGGCGGTGGAGGCGGCGGCATCGAGATGGACGGATCGAAGAACGGAGCCAGCGGCGGAGGCGGTGGCTTCAGCGGAGGCGGTGCCGGCGTGAAAGCGGACAACGCCGGAGGCGGCGGCGGCTCGTTCTGCGGCGGCAGCGGGTGCACCGCCATTGCAGGACAAAATGCAGCAAGCGAGCACGGTTTTGTTGAGTTGCGACTGCTGGGTTCATTGGAACACTGTTTTTGAGACTTAATTGAAAGAGATCGACCAACTGCGTGTGGAGCCATGCATCAAGCAAAAAAATTAACTCGAAGACCATGTCAGTTGCGATTACCAAAAAACGTTACGAACTATATACCTAGAATAACGTTACACTCTGGTCTTTGAAACGGACCGTACCTTCGATTTCTAATAAATTGAGTAGAAGGAACTAGGTTCCCATTCATATGCTCATGGGTGTTTTTAGCACCCATGAACCGGATTGTGTCGCATCAAAATCATTGAATCTTAACTAGACCATTAGTGACTTTTATTTATTTCACCGAACAGAAAGAAAAATATCGTAATGTAGAGCCGACAGATACAAAACCATTCGTATATGTTTTCTATTCTGCAAATACTCACTCATGTATTGCCTAAGAGGATCAGGTATAGACAAAATCACTAGGTAAATAGGTACTCTTTAACAGGTATAAAGTCCCAACCCCCAAATGACGCTTTTATTCGACACGCAGTAGATAAACCGATGTCACTGTCGATGATGCTGCCCCAAAAGTTCATCAACCGATCGGATGACTAGGAAGCCATACTAAATGACACTTTTACATACTAAATGACCAAGACTAGACTCTACCCAATAGCCAGACTGAACAGCTAGAACTAAACTCTTGCAAGATTTCCGCACCAAACACTCTATACTTTCTTCTTATCAGTAGATGAACATTGACACACAGTTTAGGGATAGTGACGGGACAAGGACAGGTGACTGTCCTTAACAGGATTAGTATGAACTGGACACCCGGTCACAGCAAATCCTGGTAAAAGAACTTGAGGATTCCCTCGCCAAGTAGGGCAGCAATTAACCCAGACAACAACCATTGTCTTGTGAGGCTACCCATGCCTACTCTCAACCTTTCCCTGAGGAATCAGGCAAGCAGCAGGATTGATCAGCGTGTCTTCCTCTGGCGCCAAAGTGCCGAGGTTCGATTTTGTGCTCAGAGATCGTTCAAGAAAATTCGTCTTGCGGCAATTGTCGTGCAATACACGCCCCTGAGGGTCAACACTCAAGGAGCAAAGTGTGTACTTGCCTGACAATCATATATTCAGTGGCGCTGTACACCTTGTGCGAGCATTTGCCTACAATTGCGCGTGAGTGCTTAAAGTCAGCAGAGGCGAAACTGCCGCGACAGCGAGCGAGGTGGCAGTCTGACCGATAACTGGGCCCGCGGCAGAGCTGGAGACGGCTACACCACGGCAACGGCAGATTCGGCGGCGTCTTCAGCGGAGTTGACGCTACGCTTAGGTCGGGGGGAAAGCAAACCGATCGTGACTTATTCTGCATAAGCAACGGCTGCACCACCATTTCTGTAGAGGGGAGCACCCCAACTGCCAGCCAGAAAACTGCCAGCCGACAACTGCCAGTCGACAACTGCCAGCCAGAAAACTGCCAGCCGACAACTGCCAGCCGGAAAACTGCCAGCCGACAATTGCCAGCCGACAACTGCCAGCCGACAACTGCCAGTCGACAACTGCCAGCCGAAAAATGCCAGCCGACAATTGCCAGCCGAGAAAACTGCCAGCCGGAAAACTGTCAGCCGACAACTGCCAGTCGACAATTGCCAGTCGACAACTGCCAGCCGAGAAAACTGCCAGCCGGAAAACTGCCAGCCGACAACTGCCAGCCGACAACTGCCAGCCGACAAGTTCTAGCTAATTGAATCTACTGTAGCCTACTTATCAGCTAAGTAAAAAGCACGAAACTGTTTGGCTAGCAAAAGGCTTGTGGGGTAGCCTTAAATGTCGCCCTTCCCTTCCCTAATTTTTTCAGATTTCCATTAGAACTTTAGAAGTATATATGCGAAGGAGAAGGCATTCAAATTTCGTATTTTAGGTAGCCTTTGCTCTTTCTTTGAAAGAGCTGGCAGTCGGCTGGCAGTTGTCGGCTGGCAATTGTCGGCTGGCAGTTGGGGTGGACCCGCTGTAGAGGACCCCACAAGTAAACACGGAATTGACCCGCGATGCACCTGATTGCTCCGTTGCTGGCACATGCAGACTTAGCCGTTAGTAAAAAACAATTGAAGCAGAAGCAAAACACAAACTTGTATTTGTTTTTTGCAAGTAGGAAAAAGCACTGCTACTTGTAGCTATAGTTAAAATTTCATAATAATATTCTAAAATATTAATAGGCCTTTTAAAATTTTAAAATCAAACCAAACCAAACTTTTGTGTATTTTTCGATTGATCAACTAAGTTGATTAAAAAGTGGCCATTGCTTGAAAAAAGAGGCAGCTAAAGCTCTTATTGCTATCACATGAATAACATTCAGTTGGCGACCTTATTGGAGGCAAAAGTCTTAAAGTTCTAGTCTAATAAATACTAAAAAATAAAAAGAAAAAATAATAAATCACAGCCATGGACACTGCATGGTTCAAAAAGTGGCCTTGTTTTTGCCCTCATTTTTACTTAACAGAGAACTACTAACTTTACTGAAAGTTTACCTTGATCTCAACTCAACAAGCGTAATTTAGAAAGCGAATAACTCAAAGTTTAGCGCAGAGTTTCATTATTCTTCAGCTCCAGGCTGAAGATTGCCCTGACCTACCAAAGCCGAAAATTTGATGCCGCGAATTTGGATATCCGGTTCAAATTCGAAACGGTCTTCTAACCACTTAGTGAACTTTTTATCAGCATTGGAGCAATACTCCGACACTTCATCGACGAGCTGTTGCTGTAGCGACTTGATGTCGTGAATGAGCTCCTTAGGCTGCACAAAGCTGTACTCGTGACGAACGTTTTTTAATTGATCGTTCGGTACTCCAGCCTGCACGTTGATTTGACCGGAAAACTTGCGCAGACTGGTAATCAATTGTTCCTGATGTTCCGCGTCCAACTCTACGCTCAATGAGTAGACAACGCGTTTTCTCACATATCTCCTGTGTCGACTTGGAACTTCTGTGACAGCAAGCGTCCCTGTGTCAGTTCTCTGTCCCGACTTGTCTACTAAGATGATTGGCAGGTCACTAGTTGTTAAACTCTCTAAACAGTTGGTTAGAGTACTTTTCACAGCAGAAAAGAGATTGCGTCTATCCGCTGACCAGGAGAGCAGATTCTCCAATTGCTGCCAAAAGCTATTTGGCAGCTCCTTGAACACAGATTTGCTTTTGTTGATTTCCACTACTGGCCCGCTTACGCACTTGCGAATCAGCATAGCACCATTGGCTTCGTTGGCTAAGATATTTGGTATGTCCTCATCGCATGCGGTGAAGGCGCTGTCCGGATAGTCTTGGAACGGCAATTCGCGGAAAACCGCCTCGCACATGAGAACGCCGAATGAAAATCGGTCGCACGCTTTGTTGTACCGTGCTCTGAGGCCGTCAGTGGGCTTTCGCAGCTCCGGTGCTCTCCAGCGATCGGTTCCGACTTTGGGCGTCATGCCTTCGGGGTCGACTTCACGGCAAGTGTCGAAATCGCAAAGCTTGCATTTAGTCTTCTTATCAAACATTAACACGTTTGCTCCTTTCACATCACGATGGATTAAACCGCTCTCGTGAAGGTACTGCATGGCATCGGCCACCTGAATCAGCCAATGGAATAAGTGCTGCTTCGTGTAGTAAATATTATTTGTAGGATCTCTAGCCAAGCCATCGCTCATCACTGGTACGATGTGAGTTGAATCCTGCAGTTTGTTGCACATTACAAAGCTGAGGCTGCACTCCCCGATCTCCATCAAGTAGGACGGAACGCTCGACGGGTCGTTGGGATCGACAGTCAGGCAGGCTTCGTACACAATCACGATGTTATTGTGTGACAAATCTCTCAGGCGATTAAATTCTCTTTTGCAGATTTCGATTGGACTTATCTGAGGCGCGCTTCTAGTAATCTCCTTCATAGCCACAGTAGTTCTTTCAGTCAGCTCTGGTAAAAGAAATCCGTTAGCCCAGTTTCTTTTCAGCTTGACTGAATGAATTCTAACGTAGTTGCTGCTCTGCTGAGAGATGGCGATTTCTTTTTTGGTCTCCAAATCCAGACAGTGGTACAGACTGTCTATTGGCGAGTCTACTCTTGGCATTTTTCGAACCAAATCTGTTATTAGCTATTCAGAAAAAAACAATTCAGTATAGCTAAGAGCTAAAAAAGACAAGCAAGGTCTTTTATGTTAACTGCTTTGCAAGGGAAGTTCCACTTATTTTTTTGTAACTTTTCATCCACTGTACTCTGCTGAGCAGAAAATGAGTCGCTATCTGAGGTGTGTGCGCGCGGTGTTTTAACAAACGCTATTAGATTTAGTCTAGGCTGACTAACTGTGGAAAGAGCGAGTGTACACATGTGCGCACAATACCGTCTGTAGGGGCAGACAGGTTTCCACTGGGGTTGTTAACAGAAACTAAAGAGACTTAAGCCCCAAACCCCAGATTTTGCGTACAATATGGTGTTTCAGCAAGCCGGCCGCAATGACACTGTCAAAGTGGCTTGTTCTCTTTTGCGAGTGAAAATTCTGCCCCCCCCCTCCTCCTCATTTACCACGGCTCAGTTTACTGTACAGAATATCGCATAAAAGCTAAAGCGCTGTGACCTTGAAGGCAAGTGCTACATGCAGTTGTCCGCAAGAGCAATAATAGTGAACACACATAAAATAGTGAAGCAAGATAATAGCATTTTAAACTATTCCAACAGTGCAAACAAGCGAACTGAGTAGAATGGCAGGTTCTAATAAAGGTCTGAATCGGTGCGTCTCGATTGAAAACAGCGAGACAGGACGCTCGCTGATGGCCCGATCCAATCATCGAATCTACAAAAAGGAGCTGCAGGAGGACTTCTTATTGGAGGGCGACACGATCGCATTGCTTTCTAAAGGCGATTTCGTTGCTATGAAGCAGTACTGCGGAAGTATTAGCAAAAAGGACATGAAGGAACTATGCCAGAAAGAATATGAGCTTTTGTCCAAGTGCGATCACAAGAATATTGTCACCGTGCTGGATTGCACCCTGGAAGTTGATGAGAATAATCCAAAGAGTTGGCCCGTCATTTTTATGGAGCTCGGCGAGTGCAGCCTCCAGTTTGCTCTCACAGCCAAGAGGAAGAGCAACAGTGAGTTCACCTACCCGACTGGAGATGGTGGCTATACCTGGTATCACTGTATTAATTGGCTTCGCCAGGTAGCCGAAGCCATGGCGTACCTGCATAATAATGGTATAGTGCACCGCGATCTTAAGAGTTCCAACGTGCTCCTATTCGAAGGAAAAAGGCTATGCAAGGTGTGCGACTTTGACATGAGCCGCTACTACGATCCCGATGGTATGACGGTTGACATCGGCACATGGCGTTGGATGGCGCCAGAAGTGCACAACTGGCGTAACGGCGGCAAGAAGCTGCGCTACGATTTTAAAGCTGATTGTTATTCGTTTGGCATACTGATTTGCGAATCCATCTATCGACAGAGGCCTTTCGACAGCTACGAAGAGCGTCTCTTTCAACGGTTGGAAATTCCAAGCACTCCAGACTTGGAATTAGACCTACCAGAGGCTTTCGGAGCCATGACGCTGTCGAGGCCAACTAGCAACGAAGACTGGAAGGTGGTCCTCGATCGCAGTAAGTCAGTATTCCCGTTGACAGATAATCTATGGAGGCTGGTTGAGAATCTGCTCAGTTGGAGCCCAGACCAGAGGCACGATGCTAACCTGATCGAGTCTAAACTTGCCATCGAGAATCCGAGACCAGCTCTGCAAGGCAGCAGCGAGTCAACACCTGATGGTGCAGATCTGCCGCAGCTCATCGACACGGAGGCTGAGGCCGATGCCGAAGAGCCGACTCCAACAGACACCGGCTTGCCTGGTAACAGAGTTTGCCCGCAGATACCAAGCGTGCGAAGAGTCGTCAAGCTGCTCTATTCGGTATCAACTGACGGCAGCAGCGAGCTCACCGACGAGGAGAAGTGCCGCATCGAGGAGGTGCTCAAACTACACGCGGACAATGTCTCCAGTTTTTTGTTGGAAGAGGAAGAACCTCGACAAGTATCGGACTCGGATACCGGAATAGAAGAGAGCCTAGCAAACTTGCGCACCAACTTCCGGTTCACTGAAGTCGGCCAACTGGAACTCGAGATCAGTGGCGCGAACCCGCAAACGTGCAGAACACTGGCTGGCTGCTGTCGGAAGGAGTCATTCATGAACTGGATGGCTGTATTATTCAAGCGCGAGATGCAACACAAGAGACTAAACAAAATACGCTTTTGCTTAGCTGCTGTTTAGCGAAATCAACAGTCTATGATAACAAAACCTAAAGGCGGGAAGTAACAGAATCGGCGGTATCTTTGAATAAGTGTTTCAATGGTTAAATGTCGCATTGCACATTCCATCCAATTAGACATTGATTCTCGCGGCTGGTGTACATGAAACATTGGTATGAACAAGTCTTATAATACTAATTTGTTATTAAACAATAATCTGTAATAAATATGCACTTTTTGATTTACTTTTATGCAAAAATCTTGGTCAGCATCAACGGAATCTCAATATCTAACAAAAGTACAATTTTTGTGTCTAAAATAATTAGTGAACAGAAATGCACTATTAAAATTATAGAAGTATGACATAACGAACGTAATATTACATTTTTTTCTAACTACTCGGTGTGTATAATCCTTCAATGCAGTTTTTCTTTGTATACACGTTTATTGCCTGATCAAAGCTTTAATTTCAATAAACATGCGCTCGTCGACAGCTTTACAGTTTTGAGCTAAAAAATCACGATATCAGGAGATATACTAATCTATTGATCTATCGTTGTGATTGACAAGTTTCCAAAGTCTAGAAAACAAAAAAGAAGTAAGATGTAACTAAAAAAACATGAATAGTAACTAAAAAGAACTCCTGTCAAGTATTATAGAGTTAGTAACGCTGAACTTCTCAAACACGAAAATACCATTCAATTTCTTATTGAAAATCATTCAAATGAAGCAATGTATGATACTGGTAAAACTGACAACTTAGGATGCATTTGGATGCCAGTGATTGTCGAAAGATTAAATCAAAGCTTTCACCAGCCCAATGCAGTAGGCATTTAGTAGCCGCACTTCAGTCCTAGCACGACCCCGGCTTCAACCAATTGAGCAGACCTCTGCCAAACTGCTCAATCGTTTCGTCCTCTTTGATGAAGCACAGGCGAATGAAATTCTCGCCCAGATGCCTGTCGGCTTGGCCGTAGAAGCAGGAGCAGGGGATTGTGGCCAGCTGGCGCTCCCGGGTCAGCCAGCGGACCAGTCGGGCGTCCCGAAGCTCGCCAAGAGGATCGTCTGGGCTGCCGGTGGCCGGCGGCGGCTCCGGCAGGCTAGAGATGTCCACGATCTGAGGCGGCGAGTTGCTGGTGAGATGAGAGACAGACACAGACAGACAGACAGACAGACAGACAGACTGACAGACAGACAGGCAGACACAGACAGACAGACAGATACTAAGACAGACAGACAGACAGACAAGCAGACAGACAGACAGACAGACAGAAACACAGACAGGCAGACAGACAGACAGACAGATAGACAAGCAGACAGACAGACAGACAGACAGACAGACAGACAGACAGACAGACAGACAAACAGATACTAAGACAGACAGACAGATACTAAGACAGACAGACAGACAGACAAGCAGACAGACAGACAGAAACACAGACAGACAGACAGAAACACAGACAGGCAGACAGACAGACAGACAGACAGACAGACAGACAGACAGACAGACAGACAGACAGACAGACAGACAGACAGACAAACAGATACTAAGACAGACAGACAGATAGACAAGCAGACAGACAGACAGACAGACAGACAGACAGACAGGCAGACACAGACAGACAGGCAGACACAGACAGACAGACAGATACTAAGACAGACAGAAAGACAGACAAGCAGACAGACAGACAGAAACACAGACAGACAGACAGACAGACAGACAGACAAGCAGACAGACAGACACACTAGGACCAAATGAAAGGCTAATGCAGAATAACAGAAAAAGACACTTAAAAAAGGGCCCACCATAAAGTATCCGCCAGCGGGCAAGTAGACCGGAAGCCCCGCTGATTCAACCAGCTCAGCCAGTCGGTCCCGTTTCGACAGCAGCTCGGTTGGCAGGGCGTTGAAATAGCATTCAGGAGTGCCGCGCCTCTCCAGCTCCGCCTCCAGTGCAATGCCAACTGCTTCCTGAGAGATTTAGGTTGGATTACTTGTAGTAGTTAAAATTCAAAGTGGCGTAGATTTAGTGATGTAGTACGCGAGCACTTGGCATATGAGAAAATATCTACAAGTCTTCGAATTCGTTTTGAGTCCTGCAACATGTGAGCGATTCCCCAATGAATCACATTCACAAATGGTCCTGAAATTGTTCGTTTGACATTATGACATTAAGTAAACGACCGCTAGGAAATATATTTAAGTGGACAAAGATTCAAACAGATAAAGTGAAGAGGACAAATAATCATATGAGACAGTGAGAGTCAAGTGAACAAAGAGTCAAGTGGACAAAGAGTCAAGTGGACAAAGAGTCAAGTGGACAAAGAGTCAAGTGGACAAAGAGTCAAGTGGACAAAGAGTCAAGTGGACAAAGAGTCAAGTGGACAAAGAGTCAAGTGGACAAAGAGTCAAGTGGACAAAGAGTCAAGTGGACAAAGAGTCAAGTGGACAAAGAGTCAAGTGGACAAAGAGTCAAGTGGACAAAGAGTCAAGTGGACAAAGAGTCAAGTGGACAAAGAGTCAAGTGGACAAAGAGTCAAGTGGACAGAGTCAAGTGGACAAAGAGTCAAGTGGACAAAGAGTCAACTGGACAAAGATTCACTGTTAACCTCCAATAGAGTTGTCTTATTTCTCACCTGCGACGGAGTTGGACAAGTGTAACAGCAGTTCCTGTGCACCACCTGCAGATGCTTGATCAGCTCTTCCGGTCCAATTGACCATCCGAGCTTCCAGCCAGTTGCGCTGAACGTTTTACCAGCGCTGCCAACGGTGATGGTGCGCTCCCACATGCCCGGCAGAGTTGCTATGCGCCGATGCCGATGGCCCGGGTACACCTAGACCAATTAGAGGGTCGAAAATCGATTTACATTTAGATTTTGAGAAAATATAAATACTCGCATCCCAGATTGTATTATTCATTTCGTAGTCACTATTACAAAAATTAAACTAATAATATGCTCGTAATATTTGTTTCATTTTTCTGCCATTTCTTGTTCTAGAACTCTTATACGACTCAGCTTCAGGTATTAAACGACGATTAGATTTTATAAAGCAAGGTTTATTTGTAGCCCGTATATTATATTTAATAAGTGTTAGAGCTACATGCAATGGTACATTAATAATAATAATAATAATAATAATAATAATACTTGATTACACCTGCCCCAATGGGCAGATGTGCAACCGACAGCTCAGCCGCAGCTATTGCGCGGCACATCTGAAGGCTGCGTACGGCTGTTCAGTCCAAGGACTGGGGGGTCGCCACACACACACCCTCAATTACCCCAGCTAATGCTGGCACCCATTTTACAGCTGGGTGAGCTGAAGCAATGCAGAGAGTTAAGTGTCTTGCTCAAGGACACAAATTGTTCCAGTGGGATCGGGAATCGAACCTCCGACCTTCAAGTCGTGAGTCCGACGCTCTAGCCACTAGGCTACAACGTAAATAGCAACGGCCGTTAAATTCGTGACCACTACAAAAGGAGCTTCGAGCTGATCTATTCATGGCTGTTTGCATTGTAACCTGCCTAAATATTTACTTCCGTGTTAAGATCTACTATAGAGAAGGATGCAGAAAGAGCGGTTGAGCAGCTCAGAGGTAACGCGTCTGACTCCCGCATCCGGGTTAGATTTTGTGCTCGGTGCAGGGTAACCTGGGTCTGGTGGACAAAAGTTGGCCTTACAAAGTGATGAACCCCAATGATGCAGAGTGTATCGAATAAAGCGCCTATAGACGAGAAAGTCAGGGCCGCTGTGCACTCTATGTGAGCGTGTGATTTAGTACGTAACCGTGTGCGTGTAAGGGCTCAAGGGTCGACGGAATGGACACGAGGGCTTGAATACTCGTGGCTGCAGGTCGGCTGTCGCTTTGATATGCAGCAGCACCCAGAGCCCCCCCTACGAAATGACTGACTTGACTAACACTGATTTGCCAGAGATAATCATCAACCTATGCAAACACGTAGCTACATGTACTAATACGTACGCATTAAACCGCAACAACTCCTAACTAACCGATCAATCTTACCAGCCATTCGTACACTTCGTCGCTAAGACACAAAACATCGTGCTTGCAGCACAGCTCGGCAAGCAATTTCAATTCGTCAGAGTCGAACACTTTGCCAATTGGATTATTTGGCGTGTTCATTATCAACATTTTGGTTCGAGGCGTGAAGGCGGCCCGGAGCTGCTCGACATCCCAGCGCCAGTCCTGCGCAGAACGATGGCGTTGGTTTTGAGTGGTCGACCTGTCATCAGCGGATGGTCGCAGCGGAACAAAGACCGGCTGCCCACCGGCAGAACGGACCATTGGCTCGTAGCAGTCGAAAAACGGCTCAATGATGACTACTTCGTCGCCTTCATCAACTAGAGAGTGGATAGCGGAATAAAGACACATGTAGGCACCGTTGGAGATTAGAATATTCTTCAACGGATCAATTGGATTCTGCAGCTCTGTGGTGTACAGCTTGGCCAGAGCATTTACCAGTCTGGGATGACCCTAAAACGGTGGAAAGTTCTTCATAGGCATCTCAAGCGAGTCTGCGTTAAGGCTTGATGTTGAATAATCTACTCACGTATCCCCTGGTGTACTGGTGCAACATCGGGTTAGAGGAATTGGCCACTGAAGCAAGTGCATCGGTTGCAGACTTTGGTGGCGCATAGTCTGGGAAGCCCTGAAGGAACAGTTGTACTACTCTTAGTAGAGATACACCGAATTGGAGAGAAAAACTTTAGTTAGCATTATTCAAAAATTAATTCGACTTATTTTAGAAAGCCACTAAAGACCAAAATCATGCTACAGATTCGTGTTTGACATGATTTTTTAATGCTACATAACTCACCTGTCCCAAATTGAGAGCATTGTGTTTCACAGCAAGAGTAGAGTACATCACCCTGAAATTATCCGTTATCAAATTTTAGTTTATCTTGTCAACTCCAATTGAAGTTGACATTACTAAAAATTAATCAGAACATCAAGTACAAACCATATATTTTCAACTTTGGAAAAGGCTTCCAAACGTTTTGCAATCTTGAAACGGCTTGTCATGCTGTTAGTTGGCTTTGGTTTGTTGGTAATAACAATTTTCGTCTGAAATTAAGCAACTTTAAATTAAAAAAAAATTAAACACTTTATACATTCCTAAAATATTTAGTAAAATTAAACTAATTTATCATTTAACAATTTCCGAAATGAGTATTCATTCAATTTGATTTTTATTTTAATTGCGTTAACTACAATTTGATTAGTGCTTAAGAACAAACATTGACTATGGTTTCATGTAAATTCATCAAGTAATTGATAATAAATCACTGAAAATGATAACAGATTCGCAGAAAATGCACCTTCGTAGCATTCCGATAGATTTAGTGCGATTATATAGAGCAACAAAAACAACAGACTACGGATACGATCGTATAAAACACTACGTGTAATAAACATATTTAATATAGCAAGTTCGTATACTGCCGTGGAAACAGGCAATTTTAAGGAGACTGCAAAACAGCTCCGAGGTAAACGCGTCTGAATCTTGATTCCGTGTGCGGCCATCTATTTTGGGCCTGTGTGCACGAAAATTCGCCGGAAGTCGTCGTGCGATTCACATCCGGGAGGACCAAACCCCGAGGCGCAGAGACTGTACATGCCTGACGATTAGAAAGTCAGAACCGCTGTCCACCCCGGTGTCAGCCTGCAAATAAGTGCGTGCCTGCGCGAAGAGTATCCAGGAGTCAGCAGAATTGCTGAGGCAGAATTGGGACAAATTTCGCCGAAGGCGTTGCGTCGGGGTGCTCAGAACCCTCCTACGATCTACTCATACCTCGTAGAGATAGATGGTCTCAAAAACATAAAAGGCCTTTCAAGATCTAAAACAGCAAATATACGAGTAGCTAACGCCCTAAGTGCAGAAAGTTGGACAGTTAATAGTTGCAAAAACGAAAGTGGTCTAATTTAAGTTTCAACCCAGGTGAATGTAGAGTTTCTAAATCACCAAATGGATTCAAAATCTACAATTTACAATTTTTATCCAATTATTTAAGACGACGCAGCCAAAGCATCAGCGGCAGCCAAAGCAGCCTCTAAAAGCTTCAAGCCCTCCACCAGGGTCTCCCGTCGCTTATTTAAGCACAATCGCAAGTAGCCGTGACCAACTGTGCAACGAAATTCTTCCGAATAGAACATCGACGCTGGAATAGTTGCCAAGCGGAACTTCTTCGTTATCAGTTCAACAATTGACACGTCCGAAGCTGGCCCTTTGGAAGCTGATGTATCCCTTAGCAACGGCAGTAATCTGGGAGCAACGGGAACCAGCATGAACCAGCCGCCGCTGGGTATCACGCAGGACAGGCCCATGCGTGACAACTCAACCACGGCGAGATCGCGATTCGCTTTTACATGACTTCTCAGCTTGGCTAGGCAGGAATCGTCCTTGCCTTTAATATTGTTGAGTTCAGAGCGAAACACCCGACCAATAGCGGCTTGCAGAGGACTGGCTACGCTGAAAACTACTTCGCTTTGAACCGTGACCACGTGACTAATCAGCGCGGCAGGCCCGACGCACCAGCCTACGCGCCAGCCAGTGATGTTAAAACATTTTCCAGCGCTGCCCACCGTGATAGTTCGGTCCCACATACCTGAATGTAATTGATTGTAAAAGATAAATTATCATTTTTATCTGTTTGCAGCCACATTCGTCGGAGTCAGTACAAAAATTGTCGCATAAATACCTGGCATTGTAGCCATCCTCAAACGTTCACCGCTGTCAGTTAAAACCATCCATTCGTAGACCTCGTCGCTTAAGCAAACGACATCGTATTTTTGGCACAGCTCCGCCAATACCAACAACTCATCGCGGTTGTACACTTTCCCCAACGGATTCTGTGGAGAATTCAGCACTAACAGTTTGGTTCGCTGCGAAAATACGCTGTCTAATTGGTAACGATCCCACTGCCAATCGTTTGCATTGACACTTGTTGCGCCATCTGTTGAGGACTTTGGTGGCAACAGAGGTACGAACACTGGCTTAGCACCGACAGCTTGAACCATAGACGGGTAGCAGTCGTAGTGCGGGTCAATTATAACCACTTCGTCGCCCGGGTTCACTAGAGCGTTGATCACATTAAATATGCAGCCCTGGAATGAAACGGCCGCATTAATTAGATGCTCGTGCAGGGACGTTCGTCGGGGCGTTTAATGCAAATCTCATAGGCGCAGATTGTTTACAATGTCTGATGATAGAATGTCTGTTATTGTACACTCTATGCTGCTTTTGTGTGTTCCTGCGTAAGTAGATATAATACGCGGGTACGTGCCTGTTCCGCAGTCAGCGGCGTGGACATAAATTAGCTAACGAAAAAAATATCTATATAACCTCAGCCCTTCTGAAATTATTTTTAAGTGCAACAATAACATACAACTCACTTGAGCACCAATGCCTACAGACAAACAGCCATCTTCAGGCCGAATTTTATGGCTCATCTCGGTTGTGTAAACATCAGCCAAAGCTGAAATAAGTTCTGGATGCCCAACCAATGGTGCATATTGATGCGTAGCAGCTGATATCTTGCAGTCACTGATGGCATCTTCTAGGACAGAAGTGAGAGCTTTAGACAATTCAACTGGTGGATTGTAATCTGGAGCACCCTGCGTGGGTAGAGGGTTGTAGACTATTAGTTTTTTCCCTCACTTTTTTAACACAAATTTTGGTTGAATAAAGGCATCTTTGATTGATTTAAACATTTACATCAAATATTCAGTAATTTCAACTTTCAAATAGTAAAAAAAGAAATTAATGAGAAGACATTTAAAACTTTGAACTTTTTGATAGCTACAGACAATTATGAGTAGCATAATGTCATGGTCAACTTATTAATCTATTTCATTGTGTTGACTTGAACAATGTGTCAATCAATTCTTCTATGATTACTCTTATAAAATCATGCAATTTTGTACATGAAAAGTTTCTTACCAGGCCCAAGTTGACTTTTGCATATTTATCAGCCAATGCTTTGCAGCTTGCCCTAAAAATAAATCAATAAATACTATAAGTTGTACTCTTGGTAGATATAGTTTCTAGATTTCAAACAATTTTTCAGAGTGGTTATAGACTTCAAATTATAGAACTATATATATAAACTAATATAATTTTGGGGTATATAAAACAGTATTAATTTAAAAAACTTACCATAAATTTAGTGTTACATGGGAGTATCTGCTAGCAATTTTAACCTTTAATGACATGTTAGTTGTTTAAATTCTGAAATATAATAATCAAATTTTATTTTTTAAATACAACAATTAATTTAGACTTTTTAATATTTAAAAGTAGGTTCTGCATGCAAATAGCAATGAAAATTTATTAATGAGTCAGAATTTTCCTACTTTGTCAATATATCAATATTACAAAGGCCTTAGAGGGCAGACATTTTTAAGCTAAATTGTTAAACTTGAAATCATATAGTTTTTTAATAAAAAAGGTTAAAATTAACAACATTATTTAAAAATTTTCAATTAAAAAAGATACTAGAACTGAAACCAAGAAATACATTTTTGCCTCAAAATACACCTAAAACTTTAAGGTTCTAAGAAATTTACTGTTAAAGGTAATATATATTTTCTTATGGTTCTAATTATATGAGTATCTAATTGCTAAACTAATATCTACCAATACTACTGGCAATAGTAAATCTAAAGTAAGGCTAAGGAGAAAGAGGTCATGCGGCCCATGCCACCCTTAGCCTTAGCTGGAGGCTGGAGCCAAAAAATTGCCAAATATATAAAAATAGTTCTTTAAAAATAAAATGCATAGCAGGTATGAAGTTTGATATTTGCCAAAACTTGAAACTTGCCATCTGAAAAACTAAAAAGAATAAGCATTAATTAAGGAAAGTTGTCTGTGAATTCGGAACATAGTGGAAAAAAACAATCAGAAAGAAAGCACAAATCTTTAGAACGATGTACGATCGTTCTTATAAAACTTCACTTTTAAATCTGATCGTAAAGATTAGGATATCTTCTTTGGGCATTAGAATGCAATTATAATAGCTTAACAAAAAAGTTAAAATCAAATCGGTGCAAATTCTTTTTCAGAGACAACAAGTAACATTTTATTTTGTTAATGTGCTTCACTGCGATAATTTTTTGGTTTCCGTTTCAAAGAAGCGTGCATGTACAGTCTACATTTTATTACATGTGCAATCACGCATCCCGTGTAGATTAGTTTGTAATTCGTTATCTTACCACTTACAATTTTTATATACAGTCAGTAATGTCTATACTTTTGGTCAGATTTGTTTTATATTGCTGCATGCTAGTATCTTTATTTACTGAAATAGCTGAAGGGATCTTAGGATCTGCTGTCCAAGGTGAGTTGTGTTAGTAATTTGTAATTACCATGCCTTTTTAAAATTGGTTTTGAGGGTCATTTATTTGCATTGAATTGTCCAGCTTTTTACTCCACATTTTAAACAGCAATCATTTTCCTGACTTGGAAACATTTAAAAATAATTTTTTCTTTTATAATTAAATTGATAATTAATAATAAAATTCTATTACGACAGAACAAAAGCATAACGGAACAACACAAAATTTATAAATTAGCAACTATAACTTACAGTGTAAATAGGGTAACTGGAAACGGTTAAACCAACATGGATGCCATTTTAGGTCATCGTTTATTAATATAAGGATCCAGGAAAATTGGAATTAATCATACCCAAGGCTTGCTGATGAAATTTATAAGCATTCTTCTGCATAATTAAAACATAGTGGCTATTTTTCGATGTACTTTTAATAGGTATTTCGATGTCGGAGCATTTTGATTTAGAAGAATTAAGACTCAAATTTTAGAATGCTGAAATCAATGATTATTAAAGTCAAAATTCACTTACAAAATTCTGCCATTATTGTAATCATAGTGAATTTTTGGAGTTAAAGTTCTTGCTTTAAAAAGAGCCTTTTAATGTATCATTATGTAAACATGTATATCAATGTACAATAACTGCAAAACTTCTTGATTTAACAGCCTATATCAGTATATTTCAGGATCAATTGAGCAGTAAACTTAAGTGTTAAGTATTTTAAAACAGTTGATTTATATTTTTTATCGATAGGTTTAAGGTATCTAAATTTAAATTGTAATTTTTATGTATTTTTTGGTCATAACATTGAATATCTGCCAAACTTTGTGTTTAATGGTATTGTACTTTTTTCATTTATGATAAATTTAAGGATTTCTGATTCCATTTACAGTTTTCATACCTTTCAGAATACCTTAAGAGTCACCTGTCATCATATGACTTAATCGAATCAAATAGGCTGATCAGTAAACGAAGCATTGGAATGGAGACCAAAATAGTTAAGTTGGTAGCTTTTAACAGGTAAGCCCTGACTGATTTTGACGATTAAAAACACTTCCCATTATAGAGTTGGAGTACTTATGTCTGCAACTTCTATTTTAGAACATTTAGTCTAGTTTTGACACCGGAAAAGTCTGAAGCACTGGATTCAAATATTTCTATTTCTGTAATGGATTCAACTTTAGATGAGAAGTCAAGGTTGAACTATTCCTCTGAAATTTTGAGTGGTTTCTACACTGGTGTTGTTGATGGTAATCTTTTTCAGTGAAAATATGAGTCGCGATTTTAATAAAATAAACAAACTACTTTATAAACTTTATGCAAATAATACAACTTAAAAATCTATAGGCGACCCGAAGTCAAAAGTCAGAGGTTATTTTACTGCAAATCAACTGCTGTGCTCGATATACTTTGGGAATGGCGAAGTATTAAGCATTGAGGTGATTATAGCTCAAGTCTGATTGTTAATTTCCATGCTGCATACATACATTTTCTAACACTTCTTTTCTCGTTTCAATTTTGAAGCCACTGGCAAAATTTACCGAAAATGCATCTGAAACTCAACTTCTGGCATACTACGATTCACAATTGAAAGACAGGTAAAGACAGACATTATACTCTCAGTAGTGCTCATAATTTTAATTTGCTTTTTCATAAAATGATTTGCTTACCTTCAATTGCTTTTCTTCTGCTACTCCAGTGTTCCCGGGGCTTGTGAAACAAACGAAAATTCATCAAAGGCAAAGAACTACAGTTCCAATGGTAGACAGCGGTTTATATCGAGGTCTAATAATATATCTGCTACTACTTCAAGTAGGTCGATACGATCAGCAGAATATGAACGGTACACCTGCTCCATAAAAGTTGTTGTTGATCATTTATTTTATGACCGAATCGGTATAAGCCACATTGGTTCAACTATGAGGACCATTGTTAAAATAATTGACGACGTTAATGAGGTATTCTTCACTACTAAGATGCCGCATCCGACAGACGCTGGGAAAACTTTACCATCAATCGGATTTAAATTGGCGTCACTGTTCGTTTTCACCAAGCCGGACAAATCGCCCGACTCCCTTAACGCGGCTCTCGTTCCGAAGAAAGCTTATTCAGCCGCAAAACTATTGAAACAGTTTAGCAAAATCGAGCGTAAGTTTGCGGATTTATACAGTCACTGCCTAAATCATCTGTTCACCTATAGGTAAGTTGTATTTATTTATATTGAATTTGAAAAATTATTTTACGGCTTGGGCTTTTAAAAATTGATCTGAGGAATTTTGTACGCGGAGTGTTACCCTTAATTAGCCGTAATGTAGGAGCAAAGTTAATTATTAAAACAAAATCACTAACTAGGGAGTCCCCACCCAACGGCTACAGTAGAAGGACTCGTAGAAGGACTTGCAATCCCCTGAGCCCTGGTGCTGCATGAAAGGTACAACCAACCATGGGCCTCGTCCCCTAGACTTTGTCCGCCTCATGGATGGTGCGCTAGCTGCGTGACGTTGCGGCCCAAATCCCAGTATCTAGACAGTGGGCCCAGATTGTTTAAAGGTGCCCGTCACCAGTCACCTGTACAGACGAAGGTTCTTGACTCCAACTGTACTAGAAAAGGCCGATTAAGGGACTATGCGAGGCATACGAAGGACATCTCGTCAGAGCTGGAAACTAAGACTTTTGCATAGGGGGATCAGATGGTCACGGCGGCGGCTGCAGTCACGGACGATCAGTCCAGACAAGACGCGTCAGAAAGAAGGTTAAAATCAAGACGTGTCACCACGAGAGTTGAGAGAGGAAGAATAAAACACTCAAAAAATTTTAATGTGGGGCGAACGGCTGCTGCTCAGGGCTCAAAACGGGCTCTGATTTATATCCCTGACATCACGTGAGCATGATGCGTGTTATTGAAGGCTGTGACCAAGGACTACTCAGCTAGAAACACGAGATGCTACGTACGTTTCTTAGAATATGTTAATGAGGCTGGTGTTCACCGAAAAGTACACTACGTAGATATGAACTTTCACTTTTTTCATATTAAAA
>NIVC01000031.1:857500-887500 GCA_002269645.1 Macrostomum lignano | reverse complement strand
GCCCGGCTACAGGTCCCACATTTCGACACAGACTTTGGAAGCCATCCGAACCGAGGTTCTCCAAGTACCGCGGTGTCATGCCGTATCTGCGTCGCCTCCCGGACTCGAGGGCAGTCGGATGAGGGTGAGCACTACTCTGTTGGAGAGAATCGTCATGCACAACCTCTCCACAGTCCAAGGACAGTTGTTTGTGCTGCTCAAGTTCTTCATCAAGAGACACATCAGCTCTAAAGTGAGCGGTCTGAAGACGTACATGGCCAAGAACCTGCTGTTCTACATGCTTGAGGAGACGCCCGTCGAAGACTGGAGACCAGAAAACTTGTTGTCTCTGTTGAAGCAGTCGCTGGAGATGCTGGTAGCTATGATGGAGAGCTTTGATAACGAAGAGGTGAGCGATCCAACTCAAGCTGCTGCCGCAGACCGAAGACTTGAAGCCGTGTGCATGAGACACTTCTTCTTGCGCGATGCCGTCGTGTACCTGAAGAAGGACCACGCAGACAAGAGGTCAATCGTTACTGAGACCAAAACCGCGATCGATGACATTCAGAAGATCGCTCAGGTCTTTGAAGCCGGTCTGACCAAAAACAGCGTCAGAGTTGTTCATCTGCACATTGCTCTTCAGCCTCTGATATACTTTGCTGACGTGATGCAATTTAGCAAGGGCGAGATGAACTTCAAGTGTAAAGAGATCTTCGGTATCATGTGGGAGATCCAAACCCTGATGCACAGAGAGGCTACACCGAGTCAGTGTCAGCCTGTGGCACCTGAAGACTTTGCACGGGTGCTCCAAAAAATCAGCGAGCTCGAGGGCTGTCATGAGGTAGTGAAGAAGTGTCTGACCATGATGGCTCACTACAAAGTCGGAATGCCGATAGGAGAGTCACGTGACCAGATTTTCGATGAAGAGTTCGGCGGCGTTCTGTGTCCGGAAGGAGACTCGACGCTGTCCGTGAAAGAAGGCAAAGCAGCGGTGATGAAGTTGCTGCAACGCTGCGACTCGCTTGGCATCGAGGTCTGCCATGATCGGATCTGCGCAGTGCGGTCGCTGCAGACAGAAATTTGGCAACTGTTTCAGGTGTTGTCCGCATTTCTGCAAAACTTCAGAAGAAGTAGTTTACCCACCGACACTGCTTTACATGTGCTAGATTTCGCATCAGCAGCTCTACTCGCGACAAATTTTCCTTTTCAGGTAATCAGTTCTAAACCAGCTTTATTTAAACCGTCAGGAGGTTTTGGAATTTAATTATTTAATTATTTATTTCAACTTCAGGTGTTTAGAACTGAGGGAGATGGCTGGCGTTCTAGTGAAGTGAATTTCGCGCGGAATATCCTCATGATATTTTGCGAAGTTGTCGGTACCGAAGATTGTCCAGCCCTCAGAGACTGGTCAGATGACGAAGAGGAGGAAGCACTACAGTCCCAGTAATGTCAAACGTAGGCTTGATTCCATATCTCAATTTTTATAATTCGTATGTATTATACACTCGTGTTTCATTTTTTTGTTTTAATTTTTCAGACTGACAAAAATGACAACAATCAGTGATGCTTTTGAATTCACTGAAACTTAGGAGATCAACTTGGAAAGTGGATAGGTTCAATACAATCTGATTTGTACTCGTATTTAGATTTATTAACAATACATAAAGATATTTCCAGATAGCCTTTTTTATGTCTGGGAGTACGCGGGCCTATAAAGCTTACTTCATAATTAAGTTAATTGGATGAATCAAGACATTTGTGATATTTACGACGATGTGTCTTCTACATGTTGTTAGCCACTTCTTGTTACTCAGTAAATTCCTATATTTTATAAAGTTCAGCTTTGCAGTCTCAAGAATGTTTAGTTCTGTTCCTTGTAAACAGTTTTTTTAATACTTCAATGTTTAAAGCTTATTTGCTAATTGCAAATTTATATAGTGTGGACGATAAAATAAAGAAATAAGTATAGTTACCCATTTGGTTCAAGTTGGTTTTGGTTTTGGTCATGTTCAAACTGATCACCCATGTGTCTGACTGTTCACCCATGTGTCTGACTGGTTACCCATGTCTCTGACTGTTCACCCATGTGTCTGACTGTTCACCCATGTGTCTGACTGTTCACCCATGTGTCTGTCTCATTGCCCAAGTGTCTGACTGTTCACCCATGTGTCTGACTGTTCACCCATGTGTCTGACTGTTCACCCATGTGTCTGACTGTTCACCCATGTGTCTGACTGTTCACCCATGTGTCTGACTGGTTACCCATGTCTCTGACTGTTCACCCATGTCTCTGACTGTTCACCCATGTGTCTGACTGTTCACCCATGTGTCTGTCTCATTGCCCAAGTGTCTGACTGTTCACCCATGTGTCTGACTGTTCACCCATGTGTCTGACTGTTCACCCATGTGTCTGACTGTTCACCCATGTGTCTGACTGGTTACCCATGTCTCTGACTGTTCACCCATGTGTCTGACTGTTCACCCATGTGTCTGACTGTTCACCCATGTGTCTGTCTCATTGCCCAAGTGTCTGACTGTTCACCCATGTGTCTGACTGTTCACCCATGTGTCTGACTGTTCACCCATGTCTCTGACTGTTCACCCATGTGTCGACTGTTCACCCATGTGTCTGACTGTTCACCCATGTGTCTGTCTCATTGCCCATATGTTTGACTGTTCACCATGTGTCTGTCTCATTGCCCATGTGTCTGACTGATTACCCATGTGTCTGACTATTCACCCATGTGTCTGACTGATTACCCATGTCTCTGACTGTTCACCCATGTGTCTGACTGTTCACCCATGTGTCTGACTGTTCACCCATGTGTCTGACTGATTACCCATGTCTCTGACTGTTTACCCATGTGTCTGACTGTTCACCCATGTGTCTGACTGATTACCCATGTCTCTGACTGTTCACCCATGTGTCTGACTGATCACCCATGTGTATGACTGATTACCTACAATTCGCACAGGAGTTTTGCTACGTATTTATCTGTAACTTACGTATTTTTCTGAACACATGTACGAGCTGCTGAACACACGCCAAAGATAACTAACAAAGGCTCGACCAACCTCGGAACCCAAGACTCTGTGAGAGCAGCTGCTAGTTGAATTACTTGATTGAGTTGCAGGCGGCATCGTCCGGCGGATGAAGCGTGGAAGCGGGCGAGACCGCTCATTACGCTAGCCCATGACGACCAATAACTTCCGTAACTTCCAACGAAGTATTTTCGCAAGTCCCTTCGGCTACTCGTTGAAGCTATTGACTGGAAGTGAAAAAGGTGAACTTACTGCAGAACACAGGCAAAAGGCTGCAATACACTGCTCCCCAAACCAAGCGGCAGGTTCCTCAAGAGAAAAAATCCCTCCCTGCGTGAGGACCCAAGGACGCAAGGGAAACCGTTCCTAGCAAGCGAACATCAGCACGGAGTTACACTGACACATTAGAGGGTGGGTTTGTGGGTCCTCGGCGCCAATAAATCTGTTCAGGAAGGCCCTTCAAAGTGTGCCTTGCAAGATGAAAACAAGAGACAGAGTCCCAGAGACTCTTGGACTGTTTCCAGCCAAAAAAGGGTCAAATGTGAGCATCGCTGGCTGGGGAAAGAGGCCATCCCAGACTAATACTGCACAGATACATCACGCCATTTCTTGCAGGACCCGAGTTTTTAGGCGCAATCGACCTCGGCAGCTGCTAGTCGACTCAATGGATGTTTAAGACGTTTCCTGGCTATCATCATTATTAGGTCGGTAAACGGTTATGGCCGTTGGTGTATCCATTTCTCGACAGCGAATCTCCATCTCCTTCGATCCAAGACAATCCGCTGCACCATCCACTCTCCACTCCACTCCACTCCATCAGCTAGACTGCCTGTCCAATCACCTTGTGGCCTGCCTCTGTCCCTTCGCCCCTCACCACCAACTTCAACCACGGCCTTCAGCGCTCCATCACTTCTCGCACCATGCCTGAAGGAGCGGAATTTCCTTCTCTTGATCAGATCCACAAGGCCTCCATCATAGATCTGTAAGTCTTCATCTCGAAAGATCTCAGTTGCTTTTCATACTTCTTCTCCATTGCCCAGCACTCACACGCATAGAGAAGATTTGCCATGACTACCAATATCATTAGCAGCATTTTATTTTTCATGTGGATGTTTTTTGCTTTCCAGATGTTGTCCACGCAGTTTTACGAGTGCAATTTTAGCTCTTCCAGTCAGTATCAGAATCTCCTTGTCTGACTTTCCCTGCATTGTTTCTAGTAGACTCAATGGATGTTTGGACACTCTTCGACGATATATATCCTTGAAGGCAGGTTGACACTAATTCCTTTCGACTCAAAACTCTTCGCCGATCAAGAGCCAATATCCAGCGTCGATCTGTTTCGTGAATTCTTCAAGGCACGGAGAGTGTACATGCCAGACGATTAGAAAGTCAGGGCGGCTGTACACCTTGACGGAGCGTGTGTATGAGTTGTCGGCTTGTATACAGTATCCGGGCTTGCTTCTGCTCGTAGCTGCCGACGCTGGAAGCGACGTGCGATGATTTTGCTTATGACGTTGCGGCAGGGTGACCTTAGCTAGTCCTCCTTGCAATTATATTATTAATATTAAGGGCAATCTCTTCGGAATGGGAGTCTAATACCCAGTCCTTTGGTACTAAAATTTCAGAATACACGTACTGAACAGATAGAAGTAGAAGTAGGTTTCAAGCATAGACTCGTAAGACACATGTACGATGCATTAGGCAACAATGATGATGTTTAATCGTCACCTAATAAAAGTATTTAAGCACATTTGAAATAAGAACTCGCGACTTCACTTAGACCTGGGGTCAGCAAACTCCGGGCTGTAAAGTCTCGCTGCCCGGTCTTCGGGTCCTTTGAAGCTTCACGATAGCAATCCGACGCGCTTAAGGTTAGTCTCTTCTTAGTTCTCTCCTCTGTCTTTTGTCTCCTCTTTCAGCTTTTTACTCATCTCTTATCTCATCGCATTTCTCATCTCGCCTCTTCTCTCTTCTGTCATCTCCTCCATCTTTTATCTCCTCCATTACCTCTCCTTTCCACTCTCTCATCTGACCCGCAGTAATGATCTATTGTTGATTCTTTATCCGGCTCTTGAAGTAAAAATTTTGTCGACGTCTGATGTAGATGATCAAACAAAGTTCTGACCAGGGACAACTTAAACTAGTTGATTCTGTTTCAATAAGAGGTTCTGACTTGATTCTGTTTCAAATATACTTAATAATTCATGAATATCTAGAAAATACATTTTGTTTCCTTCTGCAACAACCCACCATGCCTATAAAAAGCTTACAATGATCAACGATACTTCCTTTGTGTAATTGTCTGGCAGAGCTAATTATCATCACCATCATTATCATCATCTCAGCATCATCATTATCTCAGCATCATCATCATCAGCATCATCATCATCATCATCACCACCATCATTATCATCATTACCATCATTATCATCATCTCAGCATCATCATCATCATCAGCAATATCATTATCATCATCACCATCATTATCATCATCTCAGCATCATCATAATTATCAGAAATATCATTATCATCATCTCAGCATCATCATCATCAGTATCATCATCTCAGCATCATCATCATCATCATCAGCATCAGCATCATCATCATCATCATCATCATCAACATCATTATCATCATTATCATCATCTTCATTATCATCATCATCACCATCACCATCATTATCATCATCTCAGCATCATTATCATCAGCATCACTATCATCAGCATCATCATCATCAGCATCATCATCATCATCAGCATCATTCGCTTCATTCGAAATTCGAACAGCCATCAGTATATTTGGATCAAAATTTTGAAACAAAAGAATTAAAGAAGCATCAACTTGAATAACTACAGGCAAAATGGCCTCTTTATAAAGCATATAGTGTTCGGTTTGCATAGTGTACGAGCGTATTGTTATATAGTACCGCCTCTAAGGTACCTAGATATGTTTAAAAAGCTACCGAGAAAATCTCACAGAAAAATAGCAAATCTAGGTGCTAGCACCGAAAGGCTGCGTTTTCTGTGTTCGGTCTTGAAATGACCGATGAAGAGCGATTCACTGACCAGAGCCGAGCCCTGTCAGCTGCCATGAGGACTGCGGGCTTCAAGTCCTCAAATGCAGCAGCTCAGAGCGGAGTAGCCTTGGCTCTTGAAGACTTGCTGAGGTTGCTGCTCAAGTCCCAAGATACCTTCTTCGTGTTCGGCAGCTTCTGCGACGGCTGGGGCAGCTGCTTGAGCAAAATTGACGGCAGCATCGACTCAGACTCGGATATTGACATCACATTCGTGCTGAAGTCGAACTCGGTTCACATTCCAGCTGACTGCAGTGCCTCGGAGACGAGCAATTGTTTGAAAGGCTGCAAGGTGGCTGACTACGAGGACGGGCACGTGTGTTATGCATCAAAAGGTTAGCCGGAACTTTCAACGATCCGAGTTTTGAAACCCTTAGCTTGATCGGCTTGATAAATAGGTTCGGCAGTTTAGTATGTAAGAGTCAGGGAATTCCTGAAAATGGGACAAATGGGCTTAAAAGACTGGCTTTTATTTACCAACTGTAAAGAAAATAACAAGATATACGTTTCTGAATTAGACAGACAGATATTAAAGATATTAAACAGACAGAAGTAGTAAGTGGGGCGTCCAGATAATAAAAGCAGGGGTGGAGTGCGTGACTAAGGAAAGAGGCGAGATTGAGGAGCCAATCAGAATGAAGCAACTTAGCAAGGCAGAGAGAGAAGAATAACAAGATTGAACTAGACAGAGAGGCAGAGAAAACATAGTAAACAGAGACAAGTGAAGGTGAACTAAGAAATGACTAAGTCACCAATAATGCGACACACATTAAATGTCCTACGAACTTACGAAGCATCCGACTCAATGAGAATGACAACAAAAACAGAGCGCTTCACAAACCACAGCCGAGCGCTTAGGCCAGTGGTCTAGTATGCTATACGAGCTATGTCCTACAAACAAAACCACACTAATTGTGTGAAATTTTCAGAACCATCGCCCTGCCTTTCATTTAACGGGGCAACTTTTCGACTGCCGGAAATTGAAGCCATCTCTGCACGGCACTGCTGCAGCTATCCGCGCGTCGAGCTGCTGTCGCCCGGCTACAGGTCCCACATTTCGACACAGACTTTGGAAGCCATCCGAACAGAGGTTCTCCAAGTACCGCGGTGTCATGCCGTATCTGCGTCGCCTCCCGGACTCGAGGGCAGTCGGATGAGGGTGAGCACTACTCTGTTGGAGAGAATCGTCATGCACAACCTCTCCACAGTCCAAGGACAGTTGTTTGTGCTGCTCAAGTTCTTCATCAAGAGACACATCAGCTCTAAAGTGAGCGGTCTGAAGACGTACATGGCCAAGAACCTGCTGTTCTACATGCTTGACGAGACGCCTGTCGAAGACTGGAGACCAGAAAACTTGTTGTCACTGTTGAAGCAGTCGCTAGAGATGCTGGTAGCTATGATGGAGAGCTTTGATAACGAAGAGGTGAGCGATCCAACTCAAGCTGCTGCCGCAGACCGAAGACTCGAAGCCGTGTGCATGAGACACTTCTTCTTGCGCGATGCCGTCGTGTACCTGAAGAAGGACCACGCAGACAAAAGGTCAATCGTTACTGAGACCAAAACCGCGATCGATGACATTCAGAAGATCGCTCAGGTCTTTGAAGCCGGTCTGACCAAAAACAGCGTCAGAGTTGTTCATCTGCACAATGCTCTTCTGCCTCTGATATACTTTGCTGACGTGATGCAGCTTAGCAAGGGCCAGCTGAACTTCCATTTCAAAGAGATCTTCAATATCGTGTGGGAGATCCAAACCCTGATGCACAGAGAGGCTACACCGAGTCAGTGTCAGCCTGTGGCACCTGAAGACTTCGCACGGGTGCTGCACAAAATCAGCGAGCTCGAGGGCTGTCATGAGGTAGTGAAGAAGTGTCTGACCATGATGGCTTACTACAAAGTCGGAATGCCGATAGGAGAGTCACGTGACCAGATTTGCGATGAAGAGTTCGGCGGCGTTCTGTGTCCGGAAGGAGACTCGACGCTGTCCGTGAAAGAAGGCAAAACAGCGGTGATGAAGTTGCTGCAACGCTGCGACTCGCTTGGCATCGAGGTCTGCCATGATCGGATCTGCGCAGTGCGGTCGCTGCAGACAGAAATAAGGGCGCTCGTAAACTTTCTCGCTAAGTTTATTGGTAGTTCTGAAGGCAACGGATGTTTTGAAAATCGAAGAAAAATTATCGTCTCATTATTCCATTTTTTCGTAAGTGACAAACGTTTTCAAAATGACTGCATACTCTTGTAATGAAATATTTAATGACGACCATGCACACTTAGAAGGAGAGATACGACCTAACTTTTAGACAAATTGCTCACAGAAGTACAGAATCGCTAAAAGGATCACTGCAACATATTTTAGGCCAAATCTCGCTTAAAATACATCTAGCTAGCTAGAAAACAATTTTTAAACCACTCTTGGTAAAGGACTATTTTTGCTTACCTAAAATCGGCCGAGGACGCAGGCCAGCGGTCTGGCGCGGCGCTCTGATGTGCCAGCGGCCCAAGCTCGAATCCAAGTGCAGTCACATTAATTTGGGGCTGAATTGGAAACTCGGCTTGGTCTGCTCGTGCAATTAACGCCATTGACGGCCAACCCCCAAGGCACAGTGAAGTGTACATGCCTAACGATAAATAAAGTTAAGGCCGCTGTGTGAGTGTGTGCCTGCGTGTATGACTGCGTACGTATCCGCGTGCTTGTGAGCCTGCTCAGGGGAGTCGGCGGAATTGGCAGTAATGCCTCTTGCCGGTTGTGCGACAATGTCTCTTAAGGTGCACACAGCCTCTTAACTAAATACTACCTTCTGCAATGAAGATCCCAGAAAGATGGTATGAAGTTCATCCGATGCAGCTCTTCAAAATTTTTAGACTTAAATTCAGGAAACCCTGAAAGAGAGGCATAAAAATAGGCTAAGCTGGCTGTTCGACTGCAGAGAAAAGGATGCAAATTTGGGTCTGCATTCATTGTGCTTATTTGTCTTGTTTTGAGTATTTAGGTCCATAGAACATTGTTATGTGATTTGTACTGACAGGGTCTAACAAAAGACTATTCTATCTAAAACAAGACTCTTCTATCTAACATGAGACTCCAATCCAACATGATCTAGTCAGGTTTTTTCTCCCCTCAAGACGCATTAATGCTAAAAACAATTCATGCTAAAAGCTACGACCTGATAAGTTCCTGTCTCGTTAATGTATTTTCAAGCGAAATTTGGTCTTCAAATAAGTTTCTATTAAACGTTTCCTGATACAATGGTTAACTTCAAGAATGTAGAATGTCTTTAATATCTTAATCTTTTCTTTAGCCAGCCGCTAAATTTGTATTGTCAATCTGCCAATTTTAGTTACCTAGGCGAGTCGGAGGAGGCGTCAATGATTTAAGTGTAAACGCGAAGATGTTTATTGATAATTTCTTGGAATACATTTGGGATACAATCGAAATGGATTTTCCGGTTCAAGTCGGCTAAATATTATCAAGATAAAAGACAGGTAATTGAAATCTAACACTTCCGTATGGTGAAGTTATTATTTTTCTGTAATGAATTATTAGCTGTTTTTATAGGCTTGAAGTTTGAGGACTTTTAGTCCAACAGGAACCATCCGTGTTTTTTTCGGTTACACCCTGGTAGAAAGCGTTTTTATTTTGCAAGAAATGCAGTGATAAGTGCGGTTTGTTCTTTAAGATTGTAAACTGTCGAACAAACAACGCATTTGCGACGTATTTCCATTCGACTGTACGGTTTCCTTTGATGTCTATTGTATACAGCTGATGCATGCCTGTCGAGAGTTCCTTGAGTGATCAGTCATCAGTGAAAACTAGTGGTACCAATGGTTGCTCTCCTGTCAAGTAGGAGAAATGGGGTGTGCTTTAGTCGTCAGTTCAAAAGCGAATTCCGAAAAGAAAAATGGGCAGTTGCTGTAGCCAGTTCTTTCCTCGCGCTTTCAGGCCAGCCTAAGCGTCCGATGAGCTAGAGTTCGACTATACCGTTGTCGCGAGGGTTGTAGGCCGATGTGCTGATGTGATGTATGCCAGCGTCAGTGGCGGGCGTAACCGTGAAATACAGGGGTCTATGAAGACGCGTCTTCTGCGTGGCTTCAATCCAGCGCGAATAGACGTCGACCATCGTGAGCAACTAGCGGGGTCTTGGACTGACGTCGGCTGAATCTGGAGGCGGGAGCAGTACAACGAGGTCGATATATGGACTGTCGTGAAGCGTTCAGAGGGCGTCGGAAGCTGTTGCAGCGGGAATTGGACGTGACGACCTGTCTTGGACTGCTGACACCGCTGACACTCGGACACCCATTTCTGGATGTTGGTAGCTATGCACGGCCAAAAGAAACGATAGATACTGAGTCGCCGAGTGGCTTTGCTGCCAGGGTGTGCAAACAGATGCAGAGTCGAACACCGCGCACCGAAGAGCTAATTAGGGACGACTGGGCGTGGTTTTGTCAGATATAGATTTCAAACTGCAGCGGGCAGTCCTTGATGCCAATGATCTTGGGTGGGGCGAACCGGTCTTCATAGCGCGTCGGCTACGACCTTGTCTTTCCCGGAATGTGGATGATGTCGCTCACAAACTTGGTGATGACAGATAACTGGCGATCAAATTTGCCATAAGCCGCTTCTATGGCGGATAGCTTGCGCGAGTAGAAAGCCAATGGTGAAGACTGACTAGCCCCCACTTGATGCAACGCTGCTCCGATTGCACCTGCATCGGTTTTGATCGTGAACGTGGCGTTAGGGCGTGGGAACGCAAGCGTGACTCCATTCGCAAGGCTGTCTTGAAGTGCCTCTCAAGCGCTTTCGTGTAGACTCGTCCAAATTAACGGCGCAGTGAGAAGCTGTCACTTGGGATGCACTGCTGGTAAAAACCAAAAATCGCGAGGAAACGCTGCAATGATTGATAGTCAGTGGGAGCCTTGAGTTTGTCGTAGAGCTTTGACGCGGTCCGGTAGCGGCCTAATGCCGTCGGCAGCGACGAGGTAGCACAGAAATTCCACAGAGTCGCGGAAAAAGCGGCACTTTTCAGAATTTACACCCACGCCCTGGCCACTGAGACGTCGCATCACCGCTTCGATGTGCACCTGGTGCTCTTTTTGTGATTACCTGTGTACCAGGACGTCATTGATGTACAACGTTGCGAACGGGAGATTGTGGAAGTTTCTACGTACCGTTGAAACGTAGCTCGTACTAGCGACATTCCGGAGGTCAATGGCTTTCGAAGGTATTGAAACGACCCGAACGTGCTCTGAGGAATTTTGCGAGTGGTGTGGTCGGCTCCAGCTGCGTGGTGGCGAATTGCTTTGGGGAACCAACGCGCTTAAAGTACTGAGGTCTGCACGAAAAAGCCGTCTAGACCCTGTATGCACTGAGTTCAGGTCGATGAGGAGCCCAAACTTGAGTGTAGTGTGAGCATGTTAAGCGAAATTGTTATATAACTTTTGTTATTTGGTATTGTTTATTCTGTACCTTAGTGCGTCCAAAAATTTCTTAGACACCCCTCATATAGTGCGTAGAGTCAGACTAGAGTTAATTTTAATTTAGAAATAAGTTTAAAACAATTAGATGCCATTTCAGAAACCAGCTTGGCCCAGCGGAGGGGTCAACGCGGCCTACACCCACCAAGTTAATCTTGGCTTAAATCAGCGGACGAATCAGAGGCAGCCTCGTGACAAAGCGAGATCTAGGCCAGGCCCCGAGAGTGCGCTGCGGGTCCAGTACAAACGAGATTAGTGATCGGCATGCCAGCCACCCACCAACCGGCTTAAGGATATAGTTTTGAATGACCATAAGTAAATTGCGGCGACGCGTGGGTCGACGTCAACCGGAGAGGCGGCTCAGCGTGCCGCCCTGCTGTCCTCAACTGTCGAGGGCGCCCAGCGACAACTGGACAAGCTATTTGCTGTTGCGGCGAGTGTCGGCCTGGTGGTCAACACACAGAATACCATCGTGCTCTGCGAGCCGGACGACATCGAGGCTGTGATTTTGTGCCGAGGCGCTGATGGACAGGCGACAGAGCTCTTCCACGTTGTCAGCAGTTCGTCTACCTCAGCGGTCTGGTTGCCGGCGTCAGCGAAGAGTTGCGGCGTCGCCACGGGCTTGCCTGGGCTGCCTTTCGCGTGAGGGCAGTCCTGCAGTCCGAGGCTTTACCTGACCGCCAGAAGGCGGCGTTGTTCCAGGCGGTGATCGAGACCGTCCTGCTGTACAACGCTACCTAGACCCTGACGGAGTCGCTCGAGCAACAAGTTGACGCGGCGCACGCTGGCCTGCTGCGCGCCGCCTTCAAGATCGGTCACGAGTGAGTGGCCGAGTGACCAACGCGGCTTTGTATCGCCGCGCCGGCCTGGTTCGTCCAAGCGACCTGCTGCGCCGTCGGCGACTCCAGCTGGCAGGCCACATCATCCACGCCGAGTCGTACTGCCCAGAGTCGGTGCAGGCACGCACTCGGCGTTTCGTCGACTGCCTGCTGGCTGACGCCGGCGCCCCGGATTCGGCCGGCGGCGTGGCGTTCGTTTGCGACCTGGCCTTGAAGCGCACCCTGTGACGCTAACTGCGTATTCTGCTGTTGTTGTTATGGGTAAAACTGCATTTTTGCCGTCTGACCCTCGTTGCCTTCTTTTCTATCTTACCGATCGACAATACGCAACGTTCCGCGCATTGAAAGTGTGCGATTCCACTCTGGCCAATAACTTGACTTCCACGCCCGACCGCAATATAGTCTCACCAGCGAAACGTTTCTCGGCGTTTGGACGTCTTGAGGGATTGTTGCGGCAATTGCGCGGTTTAGATAAAAGCTTACGAGTTAGCACAGCAGGCTAGGCCAGCCTTAGGGAAAGACTTTTGCATCCGAATCAAATCTTGATTTTCAAATATTTCGATTTTTTGTCTAATAATTTAGTCAAAATTTTATGAGCATTACTACTCTTGCACTGTAAACCTTATCTGAAATCGTGTTCAATTGTGTTACTACCTGTACCGTATCATTTCCAGAGGTGACAAGAAGCACAAAGGTCTGAAGGGCTTAGATGAGTGTGTCTAAACTGAATTATCTCAGAACTAGAATTTAGACCATAGAATTTAGCGCTCTCAATGAGGAACTGTTGAAATTGAATATCCGCTGTATAAAACGAATATCTGATGGTCTAAATCGAAGTTCACTTTGTCTAATTTAAAAGTCCAACTGAAAGTATAAAAATAGATAGCCAATGACAGATTTCAAGTTACTTTTGACACACTTGAAGTGGAAGAGGTACAGTATTTCTAGCAGTTGTCTATGGCTGGGATTCTAAGCTTATCGCACACTGCATTAACTCGATCCCACACCCCATGGGCTCTGTAAAAAAACAGCATTTTCCAAAAGTAAACGATTATAAACACTTCATAAATCATTATATGCTTTACTGAAAAGCTTAATGCAATAATTTCTTTTAATGTATTTAAGACAGAGATTCATTCATTTTTAGATCAGAATTTCTAAGAATTTCTCTCCGAGTGAGATATTTAAGTTTGCAGATCCTTTTATAAAAGCAGATAGTTTCAATAAATGAATCAGAGAAAAAATGGACTCTAAAATCTGCAAACTGCAATTTGAAAGGCCAGAAAAGGGCACATGCTTTCACTATGGTTAAGCAAACCAACGCTTAAAACACAAATAATATCACAAATTTTCTTTTGACATCATTTTTTTTGCAAAGAACATCAAAGCAGGCAAGATTAATTAGAAAAAAAGCTATAATGTACAAATTTGTACATACCGACGCTTCCACTATGATCTCACAACTATTTTACTAAGTATGCTTAGTAAAATCGGCGAAGCTGCCGATTTTGCTTTCAAATCTACCCAATCAAGTTCTCAATATATAGATATTCTGATCGCAAAACTATCAAATCTGGTCTCTCAAATCTACCGATTCTGACTCTCAAATTTACCGATTCTGACTTCCAAATCTACCAAATCTGGTCTCTCAAATCTACCGATTCTGACTCTCAAATTTACCGATTCTGACTCCCAAATCTACCAAATCTGGTCTCTCAAATCTACCGATTCTGACTCTCAAATTTACCGATTCTGACTTCCAAATCTACCAAATCTGGTCTCTCAAATCTACCGATTCTGACTCTCAAATTTACCGATTCTGACTCTCAAATCTACCGATTCTGACTCTCAAATCTACCGATTCTGACTCTCAAATCTACAAAATCCAGTCTCTCAAATTTACCGATTCCGACTCTCAAATCTACGATTCTGACTCTCAAATTTACCGATTCTGACTCTCAAATTTACCGATTCTGACTCTCAAATTTACCGATTCTGACTCTCAAATCTACAGATTCTGACTCTCAAATCTACCGATTCTGACTCTCAAATCTACCAATTCTGACTCTCAAATCTACCGATTCTGACTCCCAAAGCTACCAATTCTGACTCTCAAATCTACCGATTCTGACTCCCAAAGCTACCAATTCTGACCGATTCTGATTCAAAATCTACCGATTTCGATACCAAAATTCAATAATGTTCTTAAGTTGAATCAAAAAAATTACATTAGATATATTAAACTGAGAAAACGACAGTTATTTAGACTAGGCATTTGAAATAAATCTTACATGTACTGGATGAGACAATTGATCTAGCATAGTATTAGAGATAAAACACACAAAATCTATCAAAACAAACGAACGTCAAATTTAGGGCAATCGTAATCGACTCAATTGTTTGTTCAAAATTTAATAAATATTACACATAAAAGTAAATACAATAATTTTCTTCAATAAAAAAGCTGTAGATATTGAATGATAAAAGTGTTAAATAACAATGACAAAAAACTATTTTGAGTTTAGATTTTCACGATACTGTTGCAGCTGTTAAATGTAATAAAACGATAGTTGTAGGCTGCGCGTCACCGTGCTACTATCAGTAGCACAGTTGGTCATCACAGATTCTTGCGACTGTCTGAAAAGTAAAATTCAGGGGCTGGTTTAGGGGCGATTCTTAAGCTGGTTTAGGGGCGATTCTTAAGCTGGTTTAGGGGCGATTCTTAAGCTGGTTTAGGGGCGATTCTTAACTTGTTTAGGGGCGATTCTTAAGCTGGTTTAGGGGCGATTCTTAAGCTGGTTTAGGGGCGATTCTTAACTTGTTTAGGGGCGATTCTTAGGCTGGTTTAGGGGCGATTCTTAACCGGTTTAGGGGCGACTCACCCCGATTTGGAGCAGCCCCAGACTGCATCATCATTCTCTCCAGGCGCATCTTTCGACTGCCGCCTTCGCCATCGTTGAGGCTGTCGTCTGCTGATCCGCGAGAGCCCTTAGTCAGGGATTCAAAGGCGAATAGCAAGAGAGAGATGCCTGCGAATTGGAAGGAAGGTTTCACGCACATGTTTTGCACAAGAAAAAGCCAAGGCCCGATTGAAGAACCCAAAGTCCCGATTGATGAACCCAAAGTCCCGATTGAAGAATCCAAAGTCCCGATTGATGAACCCAAAGTCCCGATTGAAGAATCCAAAGTCCCGATTGATGAACCCAAAGTCTTGATTGAAGAACCCAAAGTCCCAATTGAAGAATCCAAAGTCCCGATTAAACAGCTCAAAGTCCCGATTGATAAACCCAAAGTCCCGATTGATGAACCCAAAGTTCCGATTTAAGAACCCAAAGTCCCAATTGAAGAATCAGAAGTCGCGATTGAAGAGCCCAAAGTCCCGATTGAAGAATTCAAAGTCCCGATTGAATAGCCCAAAGTCCCGATTGATGAACCCAAAGTCCCGATTGAAGAACCCAAAGTCCCGATTGAAGAATCCAAAGTCCCGATTGATGAACCCAAAGTCTTGATTGAAGAACCCAAAGTCCCAATTGAAGAATCCAAAGTCCCGATTGATGAACCCAAAGTCCCGATTGAAGAATCCAAAGTCCCGATTGATGAACCCAAAGTCTTGATTGAAGAACCCAAAGTCCCAATTGAAGAATCCAAAGTCCCGATTAAACAGCTCAAAGTCCCGATTGATAAACCCAAAGTCCCGATTGATGAACCCAAAGTTCCGATTTAAGAACCCAAAGTCCCAATTGAAGAATCAGAAGTCGCGATTGAAGAGCCCAAAGTCCCGATTGAAGAATTCAAAGTCCCGATTGAATAGCCCAAAGTCCCGATTGATGAACCCAAAGTCCCGATTGATGAACCCAAAGTCCCGATTGATGAACCCAAAGTCCCGATTGAAGAATCCAAAGTCCCGATTGATGAACCCAAAGTCTTGATTGAAGAACCCAAAGTCCCGATTGAAGAACCCAAAGTCCCGATTGAAGAATCCAAAGTCCCGATTGAAGAACCCAAAGTCCCGATTGAAGAATCCAAAGTCCCGATTGATGAACCCAAAGTCTTGATTGATGAACCCAAAGTCTTGATTGAAGAACCCAAAGTCCCAATTGAAGAATCCAAAGTCCCGATTAAACAGCTCAAAGTCCCGATTGATAAACCCAAAGTCCCGATTGATGAACCCAAAGTTCCGATTTAAGAACCCAAAGTCCCAATTGAAGAATCAGAAGTCGCGATTGAAGAGCCCAAAGTCCCGATTGATGAACCCAAAGTCCCGATTGAAGAACCCAAAGTCCCGATTGAAGAATCCAAAGTCCCAATTGAAGAATCCAAAGTCCCGATTAAAGAGCTCAAAGTCCCGATTGAAGAACCCAAAGTCCCGATTGAAGAACCCAAAGTCCCGATTGTAGAACCCAAAGTTTAAAGACTCTAAAACGATTCTAAAGACGCAAACGCAAATAATCACCAATAAGTACCAATACATACCTGCAATACAGCAAGGCGATATGACTCCAAAAGTCCACACACTGGTGCCCCAAACGTATATCTCGCCGAGAAAATGTAGCAAAGTCATTAGAAAAGTTGTAACAGTTAACAGGCGAATGCAGGAATCGTCGGGATTAGCACAGAACACCAGTCGCACTAATCCGCAGAACATTGTCCACAAGGCAAACTGTCTGGATGCCAGACGTGTAACGGACTGCGGATTCCCAGTGTACACATTTCTTGCCAATAAGTCTGGATTCCAGACAGCCTGGGCTCCGTTAATAACGGAGATTAAACCAATTGCTCCGATCCAGCCGCGAAGATAGTCAGAGAAATTGAGTAATTTTAACATTACCACTGCTATTGGGGTGGATTACAGTGGGATTTTATGGTTGGGGGATGTTAGTTCAAGTATACAATGCAATATACAACTGTTATTAGTTAATCATTGTGGGCTTATTAGGTAAAACTAACTTTATAGGATTTGAATCTAAAAGATCTACAGGATGTTCTAGTAGATCTAAAGAATAACTTAGTAGATCTAAAGGATAACCTAGTAAATCTAAAGAATAACCTAGTCGATCTAAAGGATAACCTAGTAGATCAACCGGATAATCTAGTAGATCTAAAGGATAACCTAGTAGATCTAAGGGATAACCTAGTAGATCAACCGGATAATCTAGTAGATCTAAAGGATAACCTAGTAGATCTAAAGGATAACCTAGTAGATCTAAGGGATAACCTAGTAGATCAACCGGATAATCTAGTAGATCTAAAGAACAATCTAATAGATCTAACAGGATAATCCAGTAGATCTAAATGATAATCCAGTAGATCTAAATGATAATCTAGTAGATCTACACGATTATCTAATAGAGATTTCGGTATTTAGCTGATAGAAGATCCACACAAAGACAAATCTACAAGCTACAGAGAAGCTACAAGTTAAGCACTGCAAACTACCAACTACACATTACCAATATTTTCAAAATAAAAAACGCAAGAACTCAGGTGAAAAACAAACACAATTTTGCTAATGTACTTTTATGTGCTTATTAATGCAATGAAGAATTTATAAATACTCTTTAAAAGTCGCATATCTAGCAGGCGCATTTAACTACTTAAAGTATTAAATAAAGTGCTTCATACCACTGCTTTACTAAAATTGTAGATAAGAGAAATCTGGACTCTAATAATAAACTAATCCTTATCTTTGCTTTTTTGCACACCGGACTACTTTTATTACTTATCAGTAGCAATGCAAGATTTTTTATTAGCAAATGAAATGAGATAATAAGAATTAAAATCGAATATGGTCTCTTATTTAGCTATAGATTGGAGGTAATCACCATTATTATCAAGTAATAAAGTATACTTAATAAAGGTGAACATTACTTTCGGGCAATGTTACTTACTTTGTCATAATCGCACTACTTTAGACAATTTGAAATATTACAGTCCTTCCGTTATTCGTAGTTAACTAAGGAAAAAAATCGTCTTTCATAAAAACTTTGCTGAGCTGAAAGAAAGTTGAGATATCTGCGGATTAAACTGCTCTGTTAACACGAGTATTTTTACCAGGAAGATTTCCCTGATTATCAATGTCGGCTATCTCTGTAGACTGTGTAGCTGGTGTCTCACCCCATCTGTAAGTGGTGTCTCACCCCATCTATAGCTCGTGTCTCAGCCCATCTGTAAGTGGTGTCTCAGCCCATCTGTAGCTGGTGTCTCACCCCATCTGTAGCTGGTGTCTCACTCCATCAGCCGTAGCTGGTGTCTCACTCCATCAGCTGTAGCTGGTGTCTCACCCTATCTATAGCTGGTGTCTCACCCCATCTATAGCTCGTGTCTCACCCCATCTGTAGCTGGTGTCTCACCCCATCTATAAGTGGTGTCTCAGCCCATCAGTAACTGGTGTCTCACCCCATCTATAGCTCGTGTTTCAGCCCATCTGTAACTGGTGTCTCACCCCACCTGTAACTGGTGTCTCACCCCACCTGTAACTGGTGTCTCACCCCACCTGTAACTGGTGTCTCACTCCATCTATAGCTCGTGTCTCAGCCCATCTGTAACTGGTGTCTCACCCCATCTGTAACTGGTGTCTCACCCCATCTATAGCTCGTGTTTCAGCCCATCTGTAACTGGTGTCTCACCCCACCTGTAACTGGTGTCTCACCCCATCTGTAACTGGTGTCTCACCCCACCTGTAACTGGTGTCTCACCCCATCTGTAAGTGGTGTCTCAGCCCATCAGTAACTGGTGTCTCAGCCCATCAGTAGCTGGTGTCTCACCCCATCAGTAACTGGTGTCTCACCCCATCTGTAGCTGGTGTCTCACCCCATCAGTAACTGGTGTCTCAGCCCAACTGTAGCTGGTGTCTCACCCTACTGTAACTGGTGTCTCATCCACTCTGTAGCGGATGTCTCACTCAAAGTAGTGTGAAAAAATCTGTCACTCGGCAAGACTTGGCGGGAAATTTCCCGAGCTAAACTTATCCCCAATTGCAATAAATTAAACCAGACAAGAAAACATGTCAACCCCTAGCGAGTCGGGCAATGCCAAAAGCAACACTAACACCGAAAGCTGCCACACCACCAAGCAGTGCTAGGCCAATGAATCCTTCTCGACGTCGTTCAGCTTCGATATCCAATTTGAGTTTTCTAGCCTGAGCATTGGACGGTTCAACCTTGAGTATGCCATCGATGTAGGTCAATGCTTCGTCATAGTCTTTCAGTCTGGCTTTAGCAATCGATAGATAATACAGACAGTCTCGTCTGGCTATTTCGTCGGTAGTCTGACGATACAGTGTCTCTAATAATTGGCAGGCTTGTCTAAGACAGCGATGGTCGCTGGTTCGAGTCAAGGCGCCGGCGTAAGCCAACTGAGTGGGAGTTGAGACTGGCTGACCGCTGCGGAATTCGCGTTCAAATCGGTCGCGAGTTCGCTTCAACTCCTCTGGAGAGATTGTGTCTTGTAGGGCGTTCATGCAGTGGCGGAGCAAGCAGCAGTGTTTTTGATTGCGGGATCAGAATTTTAATGCCAAAATACTATAATTGATAGTGCTTTATTGTATTCATGTTGGTACAATAAAGTTTTTTCCAGGTTACAACCCCTTTAGCCTAGTGAGGGGGTTGTAGCCTAATCGTTTGAGCATCGGACTCACCACTAAAAAGTTAGGGGTTCGATTCTCGACCCACTCAGAACAATTTGTGTCCTAATTGAGCAAGACACAACTCATTGCTTTGGAAGCATCTTGAAAATACAGACAATGCCAATGGGCTAAGTTATTATTATTATAATGCCAAACATAAATCATAGATCAATGGTTTTTGTTTAATTGATCTACCATAGATGCCAAAAGGATGAAGTCTTCTAGCTCTAGAAAAGTAGAGGACCTACACTCTCTACTGCCTACATTGCCTGATTGAAACTGCCACATCTAGTGCGATGACAATACATACCAAGTTAGACACATGAAGGAAGTGCTGGCATAACTGGTCTGATGCTAATGGTAAACCTGATGCTAGCACAGTTTGTGTACCAATGGTTTTGAACATCCCAATGTACCCAAGGCCCATAAGCTTTTGCTCAAATTGCATTCACAGCCAAAACAGCAGTGCAAACAAAGTGCATAAAACAGAACCAAAAAGGTTATCATTTAAGGCAGCAAGCGCAAGGCCTTTATGATGCCTACCATTCTGGCTAGTACTCTAGCAGTATACAATAGCTACATGGATAGTAGTGGCAAAGTCTTGGCAAAGTGGCTTTTTGAAGGCCTTGCCAACTTTCCACCACCATGGAATCATCTAATTAGAATTATCTCAAATGGCCAATACCAGGTAGAGCCATTTTATGTTGCCATTGCTGCCTACCTGGCTACTGCCAATTAGATTAGTCTTTCGCATATAAATTGGGACATTGCACATTTTCTAAATCTTGCCATCATAGACATAACTTTTATTAAACAATATAAAGTTGTACAGACTATTTGATAAATATTTCTTTTTGTATCCCAATATTTATCACAAGTAGTGTCAGAGTCTGAGTGGGGTCTTCCATTTTGTCAGATAGAATTTTGTGGGTTTTAGGGGTTAGATAAGATCTTGATCAATCATCAAGATTTTGGCATTTTTCCCAATCTTAATCTTGGTTTTGAGATTGCAAGACAAAAAGCTTTAAGATTTGTGACTATGATATTATGATATTTATATTTGATATAGCTATATCAAGTTATTAATAAGCTAAATACTAAATAATCATTGTTTTTTTATTCTACTATTATCATTATACACATTTAAAATTTTTTTAATATTAGCATTAATAGATAGAATTGTATAACTTAAATAGGCCTATTCAATCTTAACCAAATTTCTATCAAAAGTCTAAAAATGTTATATTGTCCACCTCTAGTGAACTTGGCTATATACCAGTAGGAGTCAATTGCTACCTTATGCCCAAAGCTTCCTATAGCTTTCTATGCAGAAAACCTATGCTGCAAGGATGACAAGACACTACAATTAGAAATGTTTGGTTGGGATTTTGTATTTGACCTGTTATATCTATAGGACCTTAGTCTAATCAGGTAAATATGCTCATATAAGTTTTTATGGGGAATCTTTAAAGTATTTTTTTACTTATTCATTGACATTTTTTCTAACATTTATAGAAACCATATAATACCTACAGATGCCCCACTGGAAGGTGCATACCAGTTGGAGACTAATTGCCACTAGTTGCCAACATTTGCCCTAGGGTATTTTTAATGGCTTAGATTGTTTTATAACATTTGCATTACAAAATATAATATATATATATAATATATATTTTTAAGTATTATATTGCATATATTATCTTGTTTAACTATAACTATTCAACTATTAAACTATAACTATGTTGTTATAGGATGTTGTGAAGAATATCTAGTAACTAGCAAGTACCCTACACAATTTATTCACTCATTGCATAGAATGCTTTAATAGCATTTGCCTTATAGACTGCATAATTTTAGATGCTACAAATGCCATCTGTCTTATTATATCAGCAGATGCTAATGCTGAAATTGAAGAGGCCATGCATGCTCTAACCTATCAAGGCTAGTCAGTAAGGCCAGTGTAATTCTATACCTCTCTAGCCTTGACCTGTAGCTATCCTAATGTGGCATTCGTTATACACATGATCAAATTTACTTTCTCTCTGGTCAAAGATAAAATAATTGGCTCTAACAGTTTAGCCTAAGGCTAAGGTTCAAGGGCCCATTGAGACACTATCTGTTCATTACATATAATCTGTTCCACTCCTAAGTCCTGGCAAGCTCAGTTTATGCATGTGGCCCAATAGCCAAGGAACAGCTATTTGAGTGCATGGTTAATAAGACTGCAATATACTAGGCATTCTATACTACAATATACTAAGCAAAGTTAACAAGCATGCTAGATAACAAAAATGCACTCTGCTAAACTTTGCACTCTATCAAGATAGCACATGGATAACATGTATAGTTTTAAAAGGCCTATGGTATACTAGCATGCATTTTGATAATATAAAAATATAATAAATTTCTACTGCTTACAAAAATCAGTAAGGCTGAGAAGTAAATAAATACAGAAATAATTATATAAATGTAAGGGAACATAGATTAAACATTATGTATTTTTTTACATTATCAAAAATGTAATAGGCCTAGGCCCCTAAACCAACTGTAATTGTAATAAGGCCAGGCCAGGCGTTAGTAAATTGCTTATTGCCCACGTGTCCAGACATGGCCATTTTTCGGTAATAATTAACATGAGGTCATGAGCGCAAAAGTATTTCCGAGACGGCGAGAGATTGATTCTAATGAGTGAGTAACTATGGGCTAAGAGTTTAGAACTATGGGTAAAGAGTTTACTTTAAAAATTTCATGCGCGCTTTCGGCTGCGTTCAAATCAGTGCTGAAAATTTCAAGAGTTAAAATCGATTTAAACAAACTAGATGTGTGATGCGCGTAGCTCTGGCTGCTGAGTTCCTAAGACAAAATAAATTACTAGTAATTGCTTCCTGGGATAAAATCCCCATGCACTTCATGATTGCATGGCTTTCCTCATATTTATCAAACAGACAACAAATTTATACTTTCATTGGGTCGAATTGTTTTTCAAGTAGAGATGCTGGGTGTTCCCTGGGAATCTGTCTTAAGACCTACCAATTATTCTTACTTTCTATAAATGACGTTCTTGAAATTAAAACCTTAGAAATTCATTTCTTTGCTGATGATACCATCTTTACTTGCCATTTTACTTGTCTTCTTAATTTTGCCTCCCACGACCATGACTTCAGGTCTTGATGTTGCATCCCAGGTAAGAACAGATCTTTAAAAATATACCATGGACTTCTGCGGCCGGGGTCAAGGCTCCAGTGAACTTCATCAGCTCCTCCCTCCTTTTTTTCCAGTCACCATGGCCTCCCGATCCGTTCCAACAACACTGCTATTGCAGCGCAGCTTCTCCCTTTAAGCTTCTTCTCTAGAACAGAGCCATTCACTGCAAATTATGTAATACCGATCTACCTGCAGAATTATCTAACCCTGGCATCAAAGCCATCCATTTTCAAGAGCCCACGTATCTCAAAGAACACCTTGGGCTTGATCAGTTTTTAGGCTTCTTTCTCCTTTTGTCCTGTTCTCCAATTCCATCCTCTCCGTGTGTAGTGTCCTCTTTCACTTCCTTTCCCCTTTTCCTCTTGGTAGCCATGCGGCACCATTTGGTGCTATTGTGGCCTTTGACCATTCCCACGGTGAGAATTACAATGCATAAACTAGTATTAGTAACCAAGTAGCCAGTGTAAATATTCTATGGGTAAAATAAAAAATCAATTTAAGTATAAACAGAAGCACTGTATACAAGTGCTTCAGTTAGTTCAATACATCGACAATACAGACGTTGCATCAAAGTTGGAGTACTAGCTTATACTCTCAGAATTTATTATACTTGGGTAAAAATTTAGGCTAATATTACAATTGTACTATAAATGACTGAAGAAAAAGATAGCAAACCGATTCTGGTGTCCGCGCTGACAGCACCTGGAATGTCTGCTGAGTCGGCGACAGGGGCTACGATTGCCGCTGTAGATAAATCTGGCGGTGAATTTGACTACCGACCCAGCACAACCGTGTTTGGACATCTGAAATTCATCTTCAAACTCTGGTGGCGACATTTGACTATGCGAGTCAAGGTACCGAAGGAGGAAATGGAGGAGCTCAAATCTAGCTGTTTGCTCGATGAGAGTCAGATCACTCGACTCTACAAACAGTTTCAACTGTTGGTTAATGACTCTGAGAGAGCGTTTCTTACCGTGGTGAGTGCGTGGCTTTACTTAACCATACGTAACCAAAGAGGCGTGATTTGTCAAACCCGAGTCTTACAGATCAGGTGCTGTGTCTAACAGGTTCGGTGCTGTGTCTAGCAGGTTGGGTGCTGTGTCTAACAGGTTGTGTGCTGTGTCTAACAGGTTGGATGCTGTGTCTGACAGGTTGGGTGCTGTGTCTAACAGGTTGGTTGCTGTGTCTAGCAGGTTGGGTGCTGTGTCTAACAGGTTGGGTGCTGTGTTTACCAGGTTGGTTGCTGTGTCTAACAGGTTGTGTGCTGTGTCTAACAGGTTGTGTGCTGTGTCTAACAGGTTGGATGCTGTGTCTGACAGGTTGTGTGCTGTGTCTGACAGGCTGGGTGCTGCGTCTGACAGATCAGGTGCTGTGTCTAACAGATTGGATGCTGTATCTAACAGGCTGGGTGCTGTGTCTGACAGATCAGGTGCTGTGTCTAACAGATTGGATGCTGTATCTAACAGGTTGCGTGCTGTGTCTAACAGGTTGTGTGCTGTGTCTAACAGGTTGTGTGCTGTGTCTAACAGGTTGGGTTCCGTGTCTAACAGGTTGGGTTGTGTCTAACAGGTTGTGTTCCGTGTCTAACAGGTTGGGTGCTGTGTCAAACAGGTTGGGTGCTGTGTCTAACAGGTTGGGTGCTGTGTCTAACAGGTTGGTTGCTGTGTCTAGCAGGTTGGTTGCTGTGTCTAACAGGTTGGGTGCTGTGTTTAACAGGTTGGTTGCTGTGTCTAACAGGTTGTGTGCTGTGTCTAACAGGTTGTGTGCTGTGTCTAACAGGTTGGGTGCTGTGTCTGACAGGTTGTGTACTGTGTCTGACAGATCAGGTGCTGTGTCTAACAGATTGGATGCTGTATCTAACAGGCTGGGTGCTGTGTCTGACAGATCAGGTGCTGTGTCTAACAGATTGGATGCTGTATCTAACAGGTTGTGTGCTGTGTCTAACAGGTTGTGTGCTGTGTCTAACAGGTTGGGTTCCGTGTCTAACAGGTTGGGTTGTGTCTAACAGGTTGTGTGCTGTGTCTAACAGGTTGGGTTCCGTGTCTAACAGGTTGGGTTGTGTCTAACAGGTTGGGTTCCGTGTCTAACAGGTTGGGTGCTGTGTCTAACAGGTTGTATGCTGTGTCAAACAGGTTGGGTGCTGTATCTAACAGGCTGGGTGCTGTGTCTAACAGGTTTGGGTGCTGTGTCTAACAGGTTTGGGTGCTGTGTCTAACACGTTGGTGATGCATCTAACAGTCAGGCGTTTAATTTGTCGAACAGCGGCAACTGCTTCGTCCAATCTTACATATTTACTCCTACATTTAAATGCGTCTGAATTCCCATCGCAGAACGACTTGGAACGTCACAGCTCCTTGCTGGCGGGAAATCCACTGAAAAAGTACATCTACCGGATGCTGTTCTGGAATCGGGAGCAGCTCAGCTTCACTGCGTTTGTTAAGAGCCTGTCGCTGACATTTTCCAACTGTATCGGGTGTCCTCAGATGCACCTGGTCAAGTCTCTACCGGATATGTGCTATTTTACCGGAGTTACCTGTCCCAGGGATGTAGCACAGATGCAGAAGCTGCTAGCTCTGTACAACTGCTTCGATCTCAAGGAGACTGGTGAGCTGGCTCGTCACGTTTTACGAGTCGTAGTCCTGTCGCTACAAGTGTAGTCTTATCGAGTACAGCATGTCATTCCCCAGCTCACGTACCATCATACTATCATGTGTGAAATAGTGTCGATCTATCACTCTGCGGTACCGATCTTCTGTGCAAGGTCACCAGGTATCTCATCCGTGATTTCACAGGTGTCTCATCTGTGTTTTCACAGGTCTCTTATCTGTGTTTTCACAGGTGTCTTATCAGGTGTCTACCCCAGGTGTCTCTACTATCTATCCATCTACCCCAGGTGTCTCTTTCATTTACCCTAAGTGTCTATTATCTACCCCAGGTGACTTTACCATCTAACCCAGGTATCTACTATCTATCCCAGGTGTCTTTACTATCTACCCCAGGTGTCTACTATCTTCCCCATGTGTCTTTACCATCTACCCCAGGTGACTTTACAATCTAACCCAGGTATTTACTATCTACCCCAGGTGTCTACATCTACCCCAGGTGTCTCTACCATCTATCTACCCCAGGTGTCTTTACTATCTACTCCAGGTGTCTTTACATCTACCCCAGGTGTCTCTGCTATCTATCCCAGGTGTCTCTACCATATACCCCAGGTGTCTTTACTATCTATCCCAGGTGTCTTTACTATCTACCCCAGGTGTCTACATCTACCCCAGGTGTCTCTACCATCTACCCCAGGTGTCCACTATCTACCCCAGTTGTCTACTATCTACCCCAGGTGTCCACTATCTACCCCAGTTGTCTACTATCTACCCCAGGTGTCCACTATCTACCCCGTTTGTCTCTACCATCTACCCCAGGTGTCTTTACATCTATCCCAGGTGTCTCAGCTATCTACCCCAGGTGTCTCAGCTAATTGCAAAGCCAAGAGCCAGTCATGAGACAGGTGTAAGTAAAATTGATGCCCACAAACAAACGCACACAATCAAAAAGGCTGTTTAGACACCAGCAGTCTCTGTCAGCTCCTGTACGACCTGCTGCGGTGCGATTCTGACCTCAGCGTGAGCAGCCTGTTGCCGCCCTCCATGATCAGCCGCATGGTGAACACAGCTATAGCCAATGTGCACGAGTGCTTCCCAAGAGTCTGCGAGGACATCTGCGGAGAGCACGTGGTCCATCGGCTGTCCATCGGATCCCAGCTGGGACACATCGAGACGCGTCTGAAAAGCTTCGAGGGCCACCAGATGCTGCTCACCAAGGAGCTGTTCATCCGCGACCAGGAGGACCTGCATTTGGACCAGCTGATGGCTATGCGTGTGTGACTACTTACTAGCCGAGTGGAGTCAGTAGTATGATTGGAACGTTTCTAAAATATCCGAAATCTTTATTCTAGCTCGTAAAATCCAGCGTACGCAGGGACATTCGCTTGCTTGTACTGACTGACCTGTCAATCAGTGATATTATTCTATATTAATCTATATAATCTAACAATAACAATACAAGTAAAGTAACGACAGTGTTTGACAATGTTTGCACATACATACTCTAACTTTTAGTCTGTGTCTGTGTGTCTCTTTCTATTTATCTAATCTATCTATCTATCTATCTATCTATCTATCTATCTATCTATCTATCTATCTATCTATCTATCTATCTGTCTATCTATCTATCTATCTATCTATCTATCTATCTATCTATCTATCTATCTATCTATCTATCTATCTATCTGTCTATCTATCTATCTATCTATCTATCTATCTATCTATCTATCTATCTATCTATCTATCTATCTATCTATCTATCTATCTATCTATCTATCTATCTATCTATCTATCTATCTATCTATCTATCTATCTATCTATCTATCTATCTATCTATCTATCTATCTATCTATCTATCTATCTATCTATCTATCTATCTATCTATCTATCTATCTATCTATCTATCTATCTATCTATCTATCTATCTATCTATCTATCTATCTATCTATCTATCTATCTATCTATCTATCTATCTATCTATCTATCTATCTATCTATCTATCTATCTATCTATCTATCTATCTATCTATCTATCTATCTATCTATCTATCTATCTATCTATCTATCTATCTATCTATCTATCTATCTATCTATCTATCTATCTATCTATCTATCTATCTATCTATCTATCTATCTATCTATCTATCTATCTATCTATCTATCTATCTATCTATCTATCTATCTATCTATCTATCTATCTATCTATCTATCTATCTATCTATCTATCTATCTATCTATCTATCTATCTATCTATCTATCTATCTATCTATCTATCTATCTATCTATCTATCTATCTATCTATCTATCTATCTATCTATCTATCTATTTATCTATCTATCTATCTATCTATTTATCTATCTATCTATCTATCTATCTATCTATCTATCTATCTATCTATCTATCTATCTATCTATCTATCTATCTATCTATCTATCTATCTATCTATCTATCTATCTATCTATCTATCTATCTATCTATCTATCTATCTATCTATCTATCTATCTATCTATCTATCTATCTATTTATCTATCTATTTATCTATCTATCTATCTATCTATCTATCTATCTATCTATCTATCTATCTATCTATCTATCTATCTATCTATCTATCTATCTATCTATCTATCTATCTATCTATCTATCTATCTATCTATCTATCTATCTATCTATCTATCTATCTATCTATCTATCTATCTATCTATCTATCTATCTATCTATCTATCTATCTATTTATCTATCTATCTATCTATCTATCTATCTATCTATCTATCTATCTATCTATCTATCTATCTATCTATCTATCTATCTATCTATCTATCTATCTATCTATCTATCTATCTATCTATCTATCTATCTATCTATCTATCTATCTATCTATCTATCTGTCTATCTATCTATCTATCTATCTATCTATCTATCAATCTATCTATCTATCTATCTATCTATCTATCTATCTATCTATCTATCTATCTGTCTGTCTGTCTATCTATCGACCTATCTATCTATCTAACTATCCCAAGACAATATTGCTCAATCCGTTCATTCGTCATACCCGTGGATGCTCAATAGTCAACGAGTGGCTCTCCGGGGTCTTGAGAAGCTTTGCTCTATCATTAACTTAGGCCACGCTGCAGGGGGTCGCTCACAGGCAGGGGGTCCGGAGAGCCACTCAAGCACTTCCTCTCGCATTCCCAGTGAAACCGCATGCTGCAATGTTCGGGATGGCCAACCCTCGACACTTAAATCTGTAGCCCACCTTAAACTGCATCCCCTCCATCTCTCTGTCTCTCTGTTCCACTTTCCCACCTCCTCAATCGAATTATTGGGATGAAAAAGCAGAGACGGAGGCAGAGGAGTCCAGATGGAAGGCAGGCAATACCAGCTCCTCAGGGGTGTCAGTCAGGCGTTCTGAATACAATGAAGCTTTTTGCCGATTTCTGCTATCAGCTCAGGAACGCGTGTTGCAACTTCGGAATGGGTTGGAAAAGCAGAAAGCAGCAAGCAGATGTTTTGCTTTTGCAGAAATTCTCGATTGAAATCTGGGACAGATCTGCATTTCTGTCAGGTTTCTTTTGCAAGAAGCAAGCAGTCGATCTGTTTGGCGTGCGACAGGCAGCACTTTGGGGTGTTCTGGTTTGACAGTTGAGTAATAGCAGATACACATGTTCCTGTTTTTCTTTTGACAATTTTAATTTTGCTTGCACAAGCGCGTGAATTTAGCCTGATATTTTAACTATGATGCTGTGTTTGACTTGCAAAGACTGAAGCAAATGGGATGGATTAGTACCAGTAGTGCCAGCAGCAGCAAAAACAACAACAAGACCAACAAAAACACAAGCAACAAAAAGAAAACAACAACAAGAACAACAATAACAAAAGAAACAATATAACAATTATCTCTATATAGTTATAACAACAACAATCGCAACAAAATCAACAACAACAACAACAACAATAAAAGCAACAACAAGTATAACAATAATAACAACAACAATAAGAATAATAACAAAAAACAAGAACAAAAGTTGTTGTTCTTCGTGTACTCGTAAGTCAGTCAGCGTCCAGGTCTCGACCAGCGCCTGGAACAATTAATGCCGCCCTCTGGCAGTCGGGCAGTCCTGGCCTCCTTCACGGAAAGAGAGGCAGCCCAAACAAGCCCGCAGCGACG
>NIVC01000031.1:825000-852500 GCA_002269645.1 Macrostomum lignano | reverse complement strand
TAAAATAACGGTGAAGACCCATTAAAAATGTTTTCTGAATGAAAATTATTCTTATTTTATTTGATTTCTACAAAAAACAACAACAGCCGTAAGTGAGTTATAAATATATTTTACAGAAATTAGGCATGAAATTGCGTATTTTTCGTTGCATCGGTCTAACATGCATGGCACGAGAGCGTATAAAAATTATAGAGGAAATAAAAAAGTATTTAAACACTTTTGCTACGAGTAAATCACATGTTTAACACTGCATAACACACAATACTCTATGATGTATTGCAATATTACAGATTTGTGTACTAGGAATTAAGAACAATTTTATTGCATTTTATTCTTATAATTGCTGTCTTATTAGCCATTCAGAAGTTGAAGTAGCCGCTGGAAATCAATATTCAATTCAATGTCTGGGTATACTCTCGCTTGAGGGGTAGCTGTTGAACAGAACAGATAGTGAAATGGCTGCAGAACTTAGGGGTAGAAAGGGACAGGGAGTGAGGTGGCTGCGGAACTGAGGGGTAGAGAGGGACAGGGAGTGAGGTGGCTGCAGAACTGAGGGGTAGAAAGGGACAGAGAGTGAGGTGGCTGCGGAACTGAGGGGTAGAGAGGGACAGGGAGTGAGGTGGCTGCAGAACTGAGGGGTAGAAAGGGACAGGGACTGAGGTGGCTGCGGAACTGAGGGGTTGTAGAAAGGGACAGAGAGTGAGGTGGCTGCAGAACTGAGGGGTAGAAAAGGACAGGGAGTGAGGTGGCTGCAGAACTGAGGGAAAGAAAGGACAGGGAGTGAGGTGGCTGCAGAACTGAGGGGTAGGAAAAACAGGGAGTGAGGTGGGCTGTAGAAGTACTGTCCGAGCTATATTATACTTTTAAATTTTCCGGCGCTGTAAATTTGTCACGTTCTGCAATAGCGGCCCCAGTTCTAGCATCAGCAAGTAGATTGACGAATCAAATCAGAAAGGAATAGCACTATTAGAAGCAATAAGGCACCGGGCTCCGTTCTTCCAGCGGCGCTAATGCCTTCTCTTCCATTGGCAGACAGTTGCTTGTTCCAGTTGTAACCAAACGTTTGCCGCTGCTGCTGCTGCTGCTGTTGCTTCTGTCGCATCAGTTGCTGTCGCTGACTCGGGGAGTTGGCGCAGCGCACCAGCGGAGGCTGAAAGCTGGTCGGCCGTTTGGCCTTCCGCATCGGCTCCAGCGTGTTGGGAATGCCGCCGACGTACAACCAGGTTTGACCGTCTCTGAGCGACATCATCATCACCTACGAGACATGATTGCAGTCATAATTGCAGTGGCAGTTTGTTACTTTGCTACCTCGTAGTTTAGCATATCCTTAAACTGTGTTATATATGCTCACTAGCTCTAAAGCTGTTTAATCTATTAATATGTTTAATGTCGGTTAGTAGAATTTTTCTAAGGAACATCATTTTCCTGAGGAAGTTAAGAAAATGACTGCAAAAAGTCAAAACCTACTATGTAGTCTTTGTTGCCTCCCCAATGAGGGGCTCAGATGGCTAGTTCATTTACTAAAAAGATGAAAGCTTCCAGAACCCCCAAATTAATGCGAGAACCCGGCAACTCACCTGCTCACTCTTCGTAGGCACGTGCAGTCGCAGATGATCGCAGCCGTTTGTGTTGGTGACATCCTGAGTTCGATTTATCCGCCAGGATGTCCTGCCGCAGCCGTAGCCAATGTAAGTGTTCATCTGGTTCAGGCTGCGCTGATCTCTAGGCGTGATTGACAGGCCAGTGATGAGGAAGTCGAACTGCCTAGCATCTGGATTGTGCTCGTCAATGTCTCTGGAAATCACTCGTCCGGTGGCTGTGAAACTGAAGAACGGTCTCTTGCACAATGGATCGTGAAAGTTGTTGTACGTGCCAGTCCACTGCTGCTCAGCGTCGTTATCAAAAACCAAGCGCCGAGTCACGTAGGTGTTCCTGGCCGGCTCTCGCACACCGAGGACACCCATTCGCCGGTCGGATAGTCGGGCAGCAGTGTTTGCAGAAGAAGTATTGGCGGAGTTTTCAGGCTGGCGTGGAGCACCGGGTAGCATCCGGGACACGGTCGTTCTGGAGAGAGTAATGTAAGGATCGCAGCTGGCTGGCATGTCTAGGTGTATCAAGAATGCTCGAGATGTTTTTAACACGCATCAATTGAAGAGTGGCATTTTTCGTTTTAATAGGCGCCATTTTATAGTAATCGGTGCTATTTTATTTGTGCGGGTGCCAGCTCATTTAAATTGGCGCCATTTTATTATAATCGGCGCCATTTTATTCAAATCGGCGCCATTTTATTTGAATCGGCACCATTTCATTTGAATCGGCGCCATTTTATTTGAATTGGCGCTATTTTATTTAAGTCGTTGACATTTTATTTAATTGGCGCCATTTTATTCAATCAACGCCATTTTTATTAATCGGTGCTATTTCATTTGAATCGTCGTCATTTGAATGAACTCCAGCCTCAGCTAAGCCCGGGAATCGAACCCCCGGGTGCTTTGAAACAAGACCCAAGAGTACCTGTGTCCCCTTACGCACTTTCTAAGAAATGAATAAACGGTTTTACACTTTCTGAAAAAAGAACTTGAAAGTGATTTATCTCCTTTATAAGACGTGTTGCAACTCATTAGCTGTGTACTTCTAAAAATACTTCACAATTGAACTAGTGTATAAAACACCTGGATGGTTGATACATCCGATACAGACATCGAAAAGAGACAGGAAACGAAACAGAAACTGAGAAACAGACGATTTGACAGACAGACTGTTACACAGGTGTCTAACCTATCTAAAACCCTCAAGTGTCGAATTTCTAACACAGTGGAACCGGACACAAACTTCATATTTGCAAGACTTTCGACTAAAACTGCGCAATTGAAAATACTGTCGGAGAATCGTGACCTGTTTTCTTTGGTAATAAAAGCAAGCGGACTGACAAACTTCGCGCTACTGAAATTTAAGAAACTGAAATTTTTGTTAAAATTTGCCGTTTGTTTTTTGTCGCTAAGATGCGCAATGGATTTTTTTAAAGGAAAGAAAGAAAATCACGTCAGTAAAAAGACAACAAGCTTGGCTTAAAATATTTATTAAAAAGTATAATATGAGATATCTAAATATTTAAATATTTAAAACACCCTCGTACTTCGCAGAGGCTTCGTTCTCTAAGAAAATTTAATTTATTTCACTTCGCATCGAGTAACTTGCAGGCAAAGTTCGGCTTTTTAGGGATAGCAATATCACCTTTTTAAGGTAGGGGGGTTGTGTACACCCTGGCGCACTTTAAGCGACATTGTCACACAACCGGCGAGAGGCATTACTGCCCGTTCCGCCGACTCCCCCCTGAGCAGGCACACAAGCGCGCGGATACGTACGCAGGCACACACTCACACAGGAATGTACAGCGGCCCTAACTTTATATTATCGTTAGGCATGTACACTTCACTGCGCCTTGGGTCACGAGCAGAGCCAAGCCGAGAATCCAATTCAGCCCCAACTTAATGTGACTGCACTTGGAATCGAGCCTGGGCCGCTGGCACATCAGCGGCTAGACCAGGCTGCGGCCCATACGGGACTGGCAACTGCTAGGAGTATAGGATTTCTATTAAAATGGCCTGTCTTTGTAAGTAAGCTTTCTAAGAATTGCCTTACTTAGAAATCTGACTCTGTATGGCAGAGATTCTTAGAAATTTACGACAGGTTTACCCGTCTGCGGCATCGCAGGCAACAATTGCGCCATACCCTTATCAGATTAAAAAATAACAGTTGTTGTTTTCTCACAGGGTCGGGTTTCTCTCCAACAGCTCTCTGCGCATCGTCTAATATAATTGCCTGTTTCAGTTTCTGGGTGCTGCATTGATATTCATTATTTTGTATCTGGCTTTAGTTTGTGTTTTGGCAAATACTTACTGACATCTTTGTGTCTAGCGGTTATTCCTGTCTGTAGATCTAACCATATTCTTGTCTATAGCTCTACCCTATTCCTGTCTGTAGATCTACCCTATTCCTGTCTGTAGATCTATCCTATTCCTGTCTGTAGATCTATCCTATTCCTGTCTGTAGATCTATCCTATTCCTGTCTGTAGATCTACCCTATTCCTGTCTGTAGATCTACTTATTTCTGTCTGTAGATCTCTTCTGTTCCTGTCTGTAAATCTACCCAATTCCTGTCTATAGATCTACCTTATTCCTTTCTATAGATCTACCCAATTCCTGTCTATAGATCTACCCTATTCCTGTCTATAGATCTACCATATTCTGTCCGTAGATCTACCCTATTCCTGTCTATAGCTCTACCCTTTCCTGTCTATAGATAGACCCTATTCCTGTCTGTAGATCTATCCTATTCCTGTCTATAGATCTACCTTATTCCTGTCTATAGATCTGTTTTTTTTTACGCTTCTAGATATAGGCTCCCAAACTGGTCCATAGATCTACTTTATGTCCCTCTCTAGATCTACCATATTTTAATTTCTAGATCTCAAAATTTTCATTTTGAGATTAATTCTTAAGATCGAATCTCAATCATAGATGACTGACTATCTATACAATAGATGCCACAAAGTCATTCATCATCACCAGCAGCTCACTCACATTCGCGTCCTCAAGAGGCGGCTGAAACCCGGATGGCCGGTGCCTTCGGCGCTGTTTCATATTAGTAGCAATTTCGCCCAGGTGCAACTGGCGACGCTTCCTTGCTGAAGCAGCCGCTGCCGCAGTCGCGTCCCCAGAAGCAGAAGATTCTACAGACTCTTCAATTCTTAGCAGCAAAAACTCGTTTAAGTTGAAGCCCAGCTTCTCTGTACAGTCGAAATCCATCAGTACAGATTTTTTGTACTCAACATACACCAGGATGTCGCGTGGAACTCCGTCCGCGCGCCAGACCTCCCGGTTGCGGCCGAAGCGGTAACGACAGACTGAACTGACCCGCGACTGCAGGTAAACTGCCGCCTCACTGGTGTAGGGCAGGACTGTCACCTGCTCGTGCGAGACAGGGGTGTCGTAAAGATTAGGAATGCGAATTCGCCTTGCTGATGATAATAGATTCGGTTGCTGATTTGGCTGCTGTGTTTCTTATCTCCCCCAATCCTTCTCTCCCCTCCTTCTCCCCTTCTCTCCTTCTCTCCCCTCCCTCCTTCTCTCCCCTATCTCCTCCTCTCCCCTCTTTCCTTCTCTCCCCTCCCTCCTTCTCTCCCCTCCCTCCTTCTCTCCCCTCTCTCCTTCTCTCCCTCTCTCCTTCTCTCCCCTCTCTCCTTCTCTCCCCTCACTCCTTCTCTCCCTTCTCTCCTTCTCTCCCCTCTCTCCTTCTCTCCCCTCTTTCCTTCTCTCCCCTCTCTCCTTCGCTCCCCTCTCTCCTTCGCTCCCCTCTCTCCTTCTCTCCCCTCTCTCCTTCTCTCCCCTCTCTCCTTCTCTCCCCTCTCTCCTTCTCTCCCCTCTCTCCTTCTCTCCCCTCACTCCTTCTCTCCGCCTCTCTCCTTCTCTCCCCTCCCTCCTTCCCTCTTCCTTTCCTTCTCTCCCCCCTCTCTTCTTTTCTCCCACTCTCCGTCTCTCCCCTATCTCCTCAATTTCTCACCTCTCTTTTTTCATCCTATCATTAAGTCAATCATACGAGTCAATCGTAAGTCAATAGCCAACTAAGTATCCCATACAAAAAATCAATAACTTGATGCAAGGAAAGTAAAGTCCAATAACATTTGAGATGATATTGAAAAGAGAATTAATTCAGCCAATTGGTATTACGAGCTAATTGAGCCAACTTTCACGGTTGCCTTTACAAATTATGGCAACTACAGAGTAAACTAGATAGAGAGAGAGAGAGAGTGAAGGGAGAGGGATACAACTTCATCCAAATAGCTTCCCATCCCGTGTGAAAAGAATGTCTTTGAACAAAAAACTTTGCCAGCTAACACAGGTAGGGGGAGGGGGGTTGAAGCAGAGTTGGTGCCCACTGGAGCAAGCGACTCAGAACATTAGCAGCACCTTTAAACTATTGATGCAATACGCATTTCTGCGGGAGTATTGTCACAGAGAAAGCGAGTGACTGACTGAGCGAGAAACTCCTGAAAGCCATTAGAGTTGACAACATAGCATCGACAAGTCTGTCCGGTTGCCAAGGATTTGGGTGGCGGGAGGGGGTTGAGCCGTGAAGCGATGAATGAACTTTCCTAATTTTCTCTTTTTTCTTTCTGCATTAAAAATAGATGCCAATATTTTGTAGGCAGGCCGGGCGTGGCTCTGCTCCGGACTTAACAGGAAGCTGGGCTTAAGGTGAACGTGATGAGGCATCGGTGATGGACAGGGAGCTGAACTGATGAACTGAGGGCAGGACTGGGGGACATCGAGAAGGGATATAAAAGAGAGGAGAGATGAAAGATTAGAGAGGAGAGACAAGAGATAAGTAATGAGAGATGAGGATTGAAGAATGAGAAAGCGAGAGCAGAGGGCGGAAATGAGAGAAAAGAGAGCTGAAAGGAGAGAGGAGATACGCGTAGGGGAGATGGAGAGGAAAGAGCTGAGAGGAGAGGAGAGAGGGGAGATGAGAGAGGAAAGAGCTGAGAGGAGAGGAGAGAGGGGAGATGAGAGAGGAAAGAGCTGAGAGGAGAGGAGAGAGGGGAGATGAGAGAGGAAAGAGCTGAGAGGAGAGGAGAGAGGGGAGATGAGAGAGGAGAGAGCTGAGAGGAGAGAGGGGAGAGGAGAGAGGAAGAGGAAGAGGGAGAGGGGAGAGGAGAGAGGAAGAGGAAGAGGGAGAGGGAGATGAGAGAGGAGAGAGGGAAGTTGAGGGAGGGGAGAGGGGAGATGAGAGAAGAGAGAGGAGAAAGGAGAGAGGGGAGAGGAGAGAGGGAAGTTGAGAGGAGAGAGGGGAGAGGAGAGGAAAGAGGGGAGATTAGAGAGAAGAGAGCTGAGAGGAGAGGAGAGAGGAGAGAGTAGAGAGAGGAGAGGGAAGAGGGGAGAAGAGAGAGTAGAGAGGAGAGGGGAGAGAGGGAAGAGGGAGATGGTGATGGAGAGGGAGAGGGAGAAGAGAGAGTAGAGAGGAGAGGGGAGAGAGGGAAGAGGGAGATGGTGATGGAGAGGGAGAGGGAGAGGGAGAGGGAGAGGAGAGAGGGAAGTTGAGAGGAGAGGGGGAGAGGAGAGGAAAGAGAGGAGAGGAGAGAGGAGAGAGTAGAGAGAGGAGAGGGAAGAGGGGAGAAGAGAGAGGGAGAGGGAAGTGGAGAGAGGAGAGAGGGGAGAGGAGAGAGGAGAAAGGAGAGAGCTGAGAGGAGAGAGGAGAGAGGAGAGGCGAGAGATGGCGGATAAATAGAGAGACGAGAGCATACTACAGCAGACAAGATAATTTCCCCTAAAAAAGCCAAGTTTTACAATTAAAAATGTCACTTTACACCTTACAGGCACTAAAAAGCAACGCCAGCTTCATTGCCCTGCCGCCAGACCCCTAGCTAGTCTTAAGCGTTTGCCTCCACTAAATAAATGAGTCACTTGATTTGCAGGCTAAATGACACTTTGCAGTGCGAATTGCGATAGCAGGTCCAGCGGCCACCCAAAACAAGTTAATTAGCCCCGAGGGAAAAGTGCTGTTGCATTAGTTTGCTTAAAACTGCCCCCAGGAGTCGCTGCTCCTTATTAGTCTTGCCTGAACTTTGATTGTTTTATTGCTGGCATGAGTCACTTCGCTCTCTGTGTCAGCCAGTATTTTGTAGTACTGAATCTGAAGTTTGCAGTTTTATTGCTGGAAAGTGGTGACATTTCCTTTTTAAAATGGCGCTTAAATGGCGCCAAAATTTTGTGTCAGAAGACACTGAAATCGAATGACAAAAGGCGCCTAAATTTAAGTGTCAAAAAGCTTCTACATAAGTGTCAAAAATCGCTTAAATTGAGTGTCAAAAAACGCCAAATTTGAGTGTCAGAAAGCGCCTAAATTGAGTGTCAAAAAGCGCCTAAATTAAGTGTCAATTGGCGCCTAAATTGAGTGTCAATTTGCGCCTAAATTGAGTGTCAAAAAAGCGCCTAAATTGAGTGTCAAAAAATCCAAATTTGAGTGTCAGAAAGCGCCTAAATTGAGTGTCAAAAAGCGCCTAAATTAGGTGTCAATTTGCGCCTAAATTGAGTGTCAAAAAAGCGCCTAAATTGGGTGTCAGAAAGCGCCAAAATTGAGTGTCAAAAAGCGCCTAAATTGAGTGTCAGAAAAGCGCCTAAATTGAGTGTCAGAAAGCGCCAAAATTGAGTGTCAGAAAGCGCCTAAATTAGGTGTCAAAAAGCGCCAAAATTTAGAGTAAAAAAGCGCCTAAATTAGGTGTCAAAAAAGCGCCAAAATTGAGTGTCAAAAAGCGCCTAAATTAGGTGTCAAAAAAGCGCCTAAATTTAGTGTCAATTGGCGCCTTAATTGAGTGTCAATTTGCGCCTAAATTGAGTGTGAAAAAAGCGCCTAAATTGAGTGTCAAAAAGCGCCAAAGTTGAGTGTCAAAAAGCGCCTAAATTAGGTGTCAATTGGCGCCAAAATTTAGAGTAAAAAAGCGCCTAAACTGAGTGTCAAAAAAGCGCCTAAATTGGGTGTCAAAAAGCGCCTAAATTAGGTGTCAATTGGCGCCAAAATTTAGAGTAAAAAAGCGCCTAAATTGAGTGTCAAAAAAGCGCCAAAATTGAGTGTCAAAAAGCGCCTAAATTAGGTGTCAAAAAGCGCCAAAATTTAGAGTAAAAAAGCGCCTAAATTGAGTGTCAAAAAGCGCCTAAATTAGGTGTCAATTGGCGCCAAAATTTAGAGTAAAAAAGCGCCTAAATTGAGTGTCAAAAAAGCGCCAAAATTGAGTGTCAAAAAGCGCCTAAATTAGGTGTCAAAAAGCGCCAAAATTTAGAGTAAAAAAGCGCCTAAATTGAGTGTCAATTTGCACCTAAATTTAGTGACAAAGAGCGCCAAAAATTAGAGTAAAAAAGCGCCTAAATTGAGCGCAGAAATTCTCCAAAATATTAAAATAAGTGTCAGACGGTATCACAGAACTCGCAAATGAATAAATAAACAAGTGAGATCGAGCCAATGGGCAGCATCAAGACGGAAACGACATTAATTATGGATTCAGCCGCTCTATCTATACTGTATTGGCAAGTTTGATGTTGATCATCAATTCTCATCGTTCTCATCGGGTTGTCAGAGTCAGAGTTATATATAGGACAACTACTGCTGTGTCGGAATTGCGCTCACACAGATTCTGTTCAAGTCTTGACTACAGATATTCATCTCAATCAGGGTGTCAGCATAGCCCGTATAAATTTAGCTAAGGCTGGTTCAGATAGAAGAGACTCATTCAGATTGATGATTCCAATCATTTATCCGACAATGTAAATTGTCCATCGCTGGCTTTGTATCAAGAATTTCAAGGCAGAGGGATGGGACAGATTATTGTGCTTTTGTAAGAGATTACTGAGGCTGAGAGATAGTGTGAGACACTGATAGAGGGTGTGAGACACTGAGAGGGTGTCAGAGACTGAGAGAGGGTTGTGAGACACTGAGAGGGTGTGAGACACTGAGAGAGGGTGTGAGACACTGAGAGAGGGTGTGAGACACTGAGAGAGGATTTGAGATACTAAGAGAAGGTGTGAGACACTGAAAGGGATTGAGAGAGGGTGTGAGATACTGAGATACTGAGAGAGGGTGTGAGACACTGAGAGAGGGTTTGAGCTACTAAGAGAAGGTGTGAGACACTGAGAGAGATTGAGAGAGGGTGTGAGACACGGAGAGAGAGGGTGTGAGACACGAAGAGAGGGTGTGAGACACTGAGAGAGGGTGTGAGACACTGAGAGAGGATTTGAGATACTAAGAGAAGGTGTGAGACACTGAGAGAGATTGAGAGAGGGTGTGAGACACGAAGAGAGGGTGTGAGACACTGAGAGAGGGTGTGAGACACTGAGAGAGGATTTGAGATACTAAGAGAAGGTGTGAGACACTGAGAGAGATTGAGAGAGGGTGTGAGACACGAAGAGAGGGTGTGAGACACTAAGAGAGGGTGTGAGACACGAAGAGAGGGTGTGAGACACTAAGAGAGGGTGTGAGACACTAAGAGAGGGTGTGACACACTAAGAGAGGGTGTGAGACACTGAGAGAGCGTGTGAGACACTGAGAGAGGGTGTCAGACACTGAGAGAGGGTGTGAGATACTGAGAGGTGTGAGATACTGAGAGGTGTGAGATACTGAGAGAGGGTGTTAGTGACAGACAGAGAGTGTAAAGAGTTTGAAACTAAAGTAGAGTAGTGGATAATCTCCAATCACACTTCAAGCGACAAAGAGAATGAGTTGCAAAGATAATGAGGTTTAGAGACAGTTCATTGTCCACTTGGGCCCGCTTGTTAGTTAAATATTTATTAATTGAACAATTAATTCTGAGGGCTTACCACTGAATGCCCCCAGGGGAGAGTTTAATTATTAGATACTAACCCCCTGGCAGCTCATACTCAGCCTCTGAAACTGCACCCGCTGTGATTTGAGAACTGGCTCAGACCTACAGTGTGACTAAGTGTGAATTTTGCCAGTTTTGTGCTGAGAACATTTTTCTCTCTGACCAGTTTCATAATGTCAGAATTGTGAGATAGGGCGTAGGAAATGTCACGGATTGAATATTGGGAGTCTCTGGGATGGAGATGTCAGGAGTGTCTAGATTATGGTGTCAGGAGTGTCTAGATTATGGTGTCAGGAGTGTCTAGATTATGGTGTCAGGAGTGTCTAGATTATGGTGTCAGGAGTGTCTAGATTATGGTGTCAGGAGTGTCTAGATTATGGTGTCAGGAGTGTCTAGATTATGGTGTCAGGAGTGTCTAGATTATGGTGTCAGGAGTGTCTAGATTATGGTGTCAGGAGTGTCTAGATTATGGTGTCAGGAGTGTCTAGATTATGGTGTCAGGAGTGTCTAGATTATGGTGTCAGGAGTGTCTAGATTATGGTGTCAGGAGTGTCTAGATGAGGGTCTCAGGAGTGTCTAGATTATGGTGTCAGGAGTGTCTAGATTATGGTGTCAGGAGTGTCTAGATAAGGTATCAGGGGTGTCTAGATGAGAGTGTCAGGAATGTCTAGATGAGGGTGTTAGGGCTATTTAGATGAGAGTGTCAAGAGCTTCTAGATAAGAATGTCAGGAGTGTCTAGATAAGGGTATCATGAGTGTCTAGATGTGGGTGTCAGGAGTGTAGATGAGAGTATCAGGGGTGTCTAGATTATGGTGTCAGGAGTGTCTAGATAAGGTATCAGCAGTGTCTAGATGAGGTGTCAGGAGTGTCTAGATGAGGGTGTAAGGGCTATCTAGATGAGTGTCAAGAGCTTCTAGATGAGAATGTCAGGAGTGTCCAGATGAGGGTATCAGGAGTGTCTAGATAAGGAGGTATCAGTAGTGTCTAGATGAGGTGTCAGAAGTGTCTATACCAAAGTGTCAGATACTCTCTGAATAAAAAATGTCAGGACTTTCTCCAGAATTAACGGAAATCTGACCAATACGCCAAGTGCACAACGAACTCTTTGACATACCTGATACAGCAGTGGCGACATGAACAGTTCGTAGTTGTTCTGTTCCCATGGCAACATGCCGGAGTTGACCCTGTTCTTGTCCAGCTTAACAACACCGCTGGCCTCCAGGCCATAGAACGGGCTGGTGCACGAGCTGTCGAGATAGTAGAACTGGGTAGCTCTGAAGTACGTGTCATTGATGAAGTGGTATTTGCGCACTATGTACTCGGGTCCCGGACGGATTTCGCAGCTGAAAGTGCAAAGATGGGGTGGGGTTGGTAGATTTACGATTGTTAAGGTCTTTATTCTATTTTTGGTTTTGATCGGGCTGCTGAGAGGTCTGGCTGCTTAAGAGACTTGAGAATTGTTTAGAGACGGATATTTGGGGACCTGTCTTGATGTCTGTTTAGGGGACTGTTTAGTGAGCTGTTTATGCACCTGTTTAGAGAAGGTTTAGGGACTGTTTTAGGAGGCTGTTTATGGACTGTTTAGGAAGCTGTTTATGGACTGTTTAGGAGGCTGTTTATGGACTGTTTAGGAAGCTGTTTATGGACTGTTTAGAAAGCTGTTTATGAACTGTTTAGGGAGGTGTTTAAGGAAATTTTTAGGGACTGTATAGGGTCTGTTTAGAGACAGTTTATGAACTGTTTAGAGGACTGTTTAGCATGTGTTTAGTAGCTGTTTAAATAAATGTTTATCCATCTGTTTAGGCGCTGTTTAGAGTTCCGGTCGTTCTTGCTGCACTGTACACACATTTGATTCAGCCATCTGCTGTGTATTTTTATAAGAAAAATATCGCCCAAAAACGGACCAGTTCAGATCTTCTAGCAAAAGAATTATTTCCCACAAAAATATCCCCTCCAGAAGAAAATAGCAAGCAACAGTTGCTAAAAGTTTCAAAATAAAAGATAGCGAAAGAGAGAGTTATCGCCATGCAAATAACTGAAGTCCAGCAGTCCCTCATTCCAGTGACCAAGCATCGCCCCACAGAAGCAGTCGGGCTATGTTTGCCGACTAAAACAAAACAAGAGCCGGGAGTTTCTCGGAAACAAATCGGCAGAGGCCGCCACATGACGCCTGTAACTCAAGGGAAAGCAGCTGTCCCCCTCCCTGCGACTTTGCCGGACCTCGCGCATGGACAGGGGAGCATAGGGCGACTTCTAACATGCAGAATTCCCTTAGCAGTGCTGTGTTTTCTAATCCTATGCCTGTGAAATTTCCGTTAGAACTTTGCGGGTTACGCGCTTGGTGACGCATTGAGGAACCTTTTGCGGCGAGGATTTCAGTCTCGCAAAGCAGCTGATGTTTAATCTCTCTCCTAGATTGTCTGACCTCTCTCCTAGACTGTCTGACCTCTATCCTAGATTGTCTGACCTCTCTCCTAGATTGTCTGACCTCTCTCCTAGACTGTCTGACCTCTATCCTAGATTGTCTGACCTCTCTCCTAGATTGTCTGACCTCTCTCCTAGACTGTCTGACCTCTATCCTAGATTGTCTGACCTCTCTCCTAGATTGTCTGACCTCTCTCCTAGATTGTCTGACCTCTCTCCTAGATTGTCTGACCTCTCTCCTATATTGTCTGACCTCTCTCCTAGATTGTCTGACCTCTCTCCTAGATTGTCTGACCTCTCTCCTAGATTGTCTGACATCTCTCCTAGATTGTCTGACCTCTCTCCTAGATTGTCTGACCTCTATCCTAGATTGTCTGACCTCTCTCCTAGACTGTCTACTCTCTCCTAGACTGTCTACTCTCTACTAGATTGTCTACTCTCTCCTAGACTGTCTACTCTGTCCTAGACTATCTACTCTCTACTAGACTGTCTACTCTCTACTAGACTGTCTACTCTCTCCTAGATTGTCTACTCTCTCTTAGACTGTCTACTATCTCCTAGATTGTCTACTCTCTACTAGACTGTCTACTTCTTTCCTCGATTGTTTACCAAAATTGTCTACCATCTCTCCTAAATTGTCTACCATCTCTTAAATCGTCTACCCTCTCATCGATTGTCTACCCCTCTCCCTCGAGCTGCCTACTCTCTCTCCTAGATTGTCTACCGTGTCTCCTAGATTGTCTACCGTGTCTCCTATATTGTCTACCGTGTCTCTTAGATTGTCTACCGTGTCTCCTAGATTGTCTACTGTGTCTCCTAGATTGTCTACCGTGTCTCCTAGATTGTCTACTCTCTACTAGACTGTCTACTTCTTTCCTCGATTGTCTACCAAAATTGTCTACCATCTCTCCTAAATTGTCTACCATCTCTCCTAAATTGTCTACCATCTCTTAAATCGTCTACCCTCTCATCGATTGTCTACCCCTCTCCCTCGGGCTGCCTACTCTCTCTCCTAGATTGTCTACCGTGTCTCCTAGATTGTCTACCGTGTCTCCTATATTGTCTACCGTGTCTCCTATATTGTCTACCGTGTCTCCTATATTGTCTACCGTGTCTCCTATATTGTCTACCGTGTCTCCTAGATTGTCTACCGTGTCTCCTAGATTGTCTACCGTGTCTCCTAGATTGCCTACCGTGTCTCCTAGATTGTCTACCGTGTCTCCTAGATTGTCTACCGTGTCTCCTATATTGTCTACCGTGTCTCCTAGATTGTCTACCGTGTCTCCTAGATTGTCTACCGTGTCTCCTAGATTGCCTACCGTGTCTCCTAGATTGTCTACCGTGTCTCCTAGATTGTCTACCGTGTCTCCTAGATTGTCTACCGTGTCTCCTAGATTGTATTTTTTATTTTAGGCTGTCTACCCTCTCCCACCGACTATCTACTCTCTCTCTCTCTCTCTCTCTCTCTCTCTCTCTCTCTCTCTCTCTCTCTCTCTCTCTCTCTCTCTCTCCTAGATTGGCAACTGTGTACCCTATATTTTATAACCTCTCTCCAGTAGCTGGTACCACCCAGTTGACCGTTAAAAGACAACTGGGAGACCGTTAAGAGACTGCTACCATTAAAGTCCCACCAGCACCGACCACCCATGCATAACTTTTTAGTTTAAAGGCGTGGTCAAGGAATGAAACTATAATAGAAATTACAGATTAACAGCGCTTTGGTAGGCAAATGTTAAATACAATAATAATCATAAATCTTAAATAACTTATGTAGTATAAATATTATAATAGTGGTTTTTGTTTATCTTTAAACTATATGCTTTGGTACCTATTTATATATATCAATCATATCCACTTAAATATATTTAGGTATACAGGTATATCAGGGCTGATACAGTGCATCAGTGCAACGGTTTTGGCGGGAAGGGACAGATGAGGGCCAGCAGCCGTAACAAGCCAACAAAGAAAAGTGGACTTCCTTGTCAAGCCTGCAGTGGTGCAAGTCTTTCATTCTACGAGTAACTTACTTAACCCACCCCACTTCCCGAGTCAAGAACCAGTGTACCATGGAGACCTAGAAAGCAGGGTCTGGAGTGACAAATCTATCTCTAAACACTGGTTTTGTATACTATCCAGTAATTAATTCGGTCTTGTGGCCTAGAGGGGGCTGGGGGGCTGCCTCTTACTGGGCACCCCTGTCTCTTGGTGGGCACCCCTGTCTCTTGGTGGGCGCCCCTGTCTCTTGGTGGGCGCCCCTGTCTCTTACTGGGCACCCCTGTCTCTTGGTGGGCGCCCCTGTCTCTTGGTGGGCGCCCCTGTCTCTTGGTGGGCGCCCCTGTCTCTTAGTGGGCACCCCTGTCTCTTACTGGGCACTCCTGTCTCTTGGTGGGCGCCCCTGTCTCTTGGTGGGCGCCCCTGTCTCTTACTGGGCACCCCTGTCTCTTGGTGGGCGCCCCTGTCTCTTGGTGGGCGCCCCTGTCTCTTGGTGGGCGCCCCTGTCTCTTACTGGGCACCCCTGTCTCTTGGTGGGCGCCCCTGTCTCTTGGTGGGCGCCCCTGTCTCTTGGTGGGCGCCCCTGTCTCTTAGTGGGCACCCCTGTCTCTTACTGGGCACTCCTGTCTCTTGGTGGGCGCCCCTGTCTCTTGGTGGGCGCCCCTGTCTCTGGGCGCCCCTGTCTCTTGGCGGGCCACCCCCTGTCTTTTGGTATGGAAAACTTGGTGAATTGGTGAAAACTGTGATTGTTTAACGGAAATTGTCGATGCCAAGAATTCTCACTAGCTCTCCTTGGTCGAACCCCAGAGGCCCAGACCTTGTGCCAACGGACCCCACCCCACACCGTCATCTGTCACGATGTTTGCTAGACTTCGTTTAATCTGCCTCTCTAAGAGTCAAAGACAAGATTTTTAACCCTTTCGCTCCGTCGGTCGATTGCAGGACCTCTGGAGTGGCGAACTGGACTATCAACCGAAATGATTAATCAACAGATAATTGTATCCGCCGATATTAATAAGCCGATATATGGTCCAACATTTTAAGCTTGTTCCTTATTTATAATACAGTCATTATTCTTTTGTTGTCAAGGCCTAGCAATAAGCTGCCTGCTATTAGTGACACAAAAGGAAAACGAGAAAAAAAGTGATAATCCTATCTTCTGAATCTCTGTACCCCCCCCCCCCCTAGCAACTAGCTCGAAACAATGGGTTTCCCATACTGTCGGTATGAGAAAGCAAAGGCATAATTACAGCGCAATGGGGAAATGGGCTTTTAAAAATGCTGGCAAGCTTTTTTTAGACTTGTATAGAGGAATTTCGGGTGGAATGGGACGTGAGGATATGGAGTATGGTGATTTTTTGCTAAATAAGAGGCAGGAAAGATGGGAACGCGGCTGAGTCACAGTTGAAATGAAACTCAATAAGGACTCATCAGGTAGGTAAAGAGATAGGTACAAGTAATGATACACCCAAAACCCCAAATCCTTTAATCCCCCACCTGCTAATGATCCTGACTCTCATAGGTGATCGATTTTCCTCTCTCAAGTAAAAACTGACAAGAAACTGGATGAGCATGCGGCAAAATCCGATGAGTGGAAATAGACAACAGGATTAACAAATAGGGGATTAACTATTTCCAAGAAATAGGATACCATAATCAGTCGTCGTTCTTTACCTGTCCATCTTTAAGACAGGCCTCAGAGGGATATATCGAACCGTATAGAATATTGAAACCCTCATTCTTGATAATCCCCCCAGAGAGTCGCTATGGCGGAGCACACCTGATCAACTGAGATATCACAGTGTAACATCAAATCAATTCTTGACTCAAACAAAAAAATAATTCCGTAATGAAAAGCGTTATCGAATGACTCACACAGGTTCCACTCCTTTAAATAATGGTCGATTTTTTCAAGGCTATTTTAACCCACTCTACATGCTCAACCAGATAGTGGACGGAGGCACCTTCAGAGGGACACACGCCAACTTGTTCATTGTTCTCCAAAATATTAATTGAACTAAGAGCGCCCACACACACACACTCGTTCAAGCTCTCTAACCACTTGTGTGAGCTGATTACACAACTACGTCAAGGGCGTGGCTCCATATATACGCTTGTAAAACTCAAACAGAATAATTGCAGGTCGACCCTCTTTTTCAACAGGGTTCCTCACTCCCAATTATCCTTAGTTCTGTGAAATTGGTCAGGCTTTTTATGTAACAAAACATGATGATTTATGAGCGCTAACTAATGATTAAGCTGTGGCAGAATTGGTTAGACAGAACTCTCTCTACTGCGTACTGTGCACACATTTGAATAGCCGGTCTTTTCTCAATATCCATCCCACTGAAAATGCTGTAGGATGAACCTCCTCTCTCACCCTAGTCCTCTCTCACCCTCCTCCTCCCTCATCCTCCCTTCTCTCTCATCCCCCTTCTTTCTCACCCTCCTCCTCTCTCACCCTCCTCTCTCACCCTCCTTTCTCACCCTCATTTCTCACCCTCCCTCCTCTCTCACCCTCCTCTCTCACCCTCCCTCCTCTCTCACCCTCCTCTCTCACCCTTCCTCTCTCACCCTCCTCTCTTACCCTCCTCTCTCACACTCCATCGTCTCTCACACTCCCTCCTCTCACACTCCCTCCTCTCACACTCCCTCCTCTCTCACACTCCCTCCTCTCACACTCCCTCCTCTCTCACACTCCCTCCTCTCACACTCCCTCCTCTCTCACACTCCCTCCTCTCTCACCCTGCCTTCTCTTTTCTTCTTCTCTCCTTGTACCCCCTTCCCAGTTCAGCCACTCGACCTTTCAAACAAATTTCCCATGAATGAATCACACGGATTGGTAACTGAAAGAAGGGAGACTAAAGACTAACTAATTAATGAACAAGCAATGTTAGAAGGGCCCGCAGTCTTTGAGACTTGCTTATTGCCAGATTCAACATCAAGGCTTCTACTTGCTTTGATGCCAATGCTGTCTCTTTTTAAGGTTAAAACACGGGCTTCAGTTGTTGATGGGTGAGTCACCGCGCCCGAATATCCCTGCTCACTAGCTAGCGATATGGGGGCCTAGGATTCAGTATGCAGGGAAAAGTGTGTGTTTCTCCCATACTTGGCCTTGTTGTTGTGGGTGTTTTTGTTGCATCTCATTTGCCTCCCAGGTAAATTTTTGAGAGAGAGAGAGAGAGAGAGAGCCAAAAGATGAAGGGCCTAAGCTCAGTGCTGAGTCACTCTCATTGGCCCAAAGTAATTTCAACGGTAGAATATTTAACACTACAGTAAGTCTGCGCAGTATAGCACCCTCCGCCTCGTATATACCGCCAGGTAAAATTAAATTAGAGAGAGCCAGGCAGGGAGTCAGGGACAGTCATAAATCATTCAGCAATAAATACTTTTTTCGTTGTCGCCTAATTTCTCACTTCTCGCGCCTGGTTGGATTGAAATTAAAAATTCACTCTTTGAGTGGGTGTCGTTCGTCATTTCCAGGTCGCATTTGCAGACAGACCGCATCCAGTAGGCATGCAGTCTTTGTCCTGAGCTGCTCCGTGCATTCTGGGTACCTAATAATTATACACTATAGGGGCTGAGCATCTGAGCCTACGAGACTTGTAGGGAAAAATGAAAAATCAATGCATAAAATATTTAAAACATTGAAAACTCCTGTCTTCAGTGTGTGCCTGGCTGTCTTTCTGTCTGTCTGTCTGTCTGTCTGTCTGTCTGCCTGTCTGTCTGTCTGTCTGTCTGTCTGTCTGTCTGTCTGTCTGTCTGTCTGTCTGTCTGTCTGTCTGTCTGTCTGTCTGTCTGTCTGTCTGTCTGTCTGTCTGTCTGTCTGTCTGTCGTCTGTCTGTCTGTCTGTCTGTCTGTCTGTCTGTCTGTCTGTCTGTCTCTTGGCAATTTGCATTTGTCCAAGGGTAAAAAACCACAGACTACCGAAAAAATTCAATTATATAATTTCTACGAATTGAAGTAACTAAAAACACCTACTATTGGCTGAAGGTACTATTTCAAGGTTGCAAGTGCCCCCCATCTTTATTTCGTTCTTTGTTTTGGCAGCGCGGCAAGCACACTGGTTGGGGTTGGGGCTAAGTCAGAGTGTCTCTTGCTAGTTGACTCATTGGGTCCTTGACTGACCCCATGTGGCATTTCTTAGCTTCCTTGCGCTGCATGCGGGTTTTTTTAACTCTTTGCCTCTTCTGGGCTTGGCTTGGCTTCTTCGGTAGCTTTATTAGAAATTTTCAAATGGAATTAAAAAGCAGACTGGTAGCAAGGGTTCGTCTTGAACTTAAAATTATTGCCGCGTGGAAAGCTTTGAGTCCGCTCCTAGGTCTTTGTTCATTATGGTGACAGGAGAAGAAAGGAATTTATGGTGAAGTGGAAGACAGAACAGAATATAAAAAACAATTAAGTATCATTGTTGCAATATGCAAACAGAAAAGAAGTCAAGTAGCTGGCTACTCTTTGTTACTGAGCTGTATTCTGGTTATTCAGATATAAGTTTTCCTTACAAACTAGAAACTTTGCTAATTGAGATCACTGCAAACTAGAGCTGTTGAGAAAGTGTCCAGTTGGTAAAGTGTCCAGTTGGTAAAGTGTCCAGTTGGTAAAGTGTCCAGTTGGTAAAGTGTCCAGTTGGTAAAGTGTCCAGTTGGTAAAGTGTCCAGTTGGTAAAGTGTCCAGTTGGTAAAGTGTCCAGTTGGTAAAGTGTCCAGTTGGTAAAGTGTCCAGTTGGTAAAGTGTCCAGTTGGTAAAGTGTCCAGTTGGTAAAGTGTCCAGTTGGTAAAGTGTCCAGTTGGTAAAGTGTCCAGTTGGTAAAGTGTCCAGTTGGTAAAGTGTCCAGTTGGTAAAGTGTCCAGTTGGTAAAGTGTCCAGTTGGTATAGTGTCCAATTGGTAAAGTGTCCAGTTGGTAAAGTGTCCAGTTGGTAAAGTGTCCAGTTGGTAAAGTGTCCAGTTGGTAAAGTGTCCAGTTGGTATAGTGTCCAATTGGTAAAGTGTCCAGTTGGTAAAGTGTCCAGTTGGTAAAGTGTCCAGTTGGTAAAGTGTCCAGTTGGTAAAGTGTCCAGTTGGTAAAGTGTCCAGTTGGAAAAGTGTCCAGTTGGTAAAGTGTCCAGTTGGTAAAGTGTCCAGTTGGTAAAGTGTCTAGTTGGTAAAGTGTCTAGTTGGTAAAGTGTCTAGTTGGTAAAGTCAAGTGTCCAGTTGGTAAAGTGTCCAGTTGGTAAAGTGTCCAGTTGGTAAAGTGTCCAGTTGGTAAAGTGTCCAGTTGGTAAAGTGTCCAGTTGGTAAAGTGTCCAGTTGGTAAAGTGTCCAGTTGGTAAAATGTCTAGTTGGTAAAGTGTCTAGTTGGTAAAGTGTCTAGTTGGTAAAGTGTCCAGTTGGTAAAGTCAAGTGTCCAGTTGGTAGTGTCCAGTTGGTAAAGTGTCCAGTTGGTAAAGTGTCCAGTTGGTGAATTCAAGTGTCCAGTTGGTAAAGTCAAGTGTCCAGTTGGTAAAGTTTCCAGTTGGAGAAAGTGCCCCCAGACACATTGCGGACACGCAGGTACGAGATAACAAGTAATGTTTTTTTATCAATTTGACATTTTTTAAAGCGCTTGTACGTATGCATGATTATTCGTATGGCGCCAACCAAACTGAGGAAGTTTTGGTAGCTCTTGAAATAGGCCGGTGTTTAATTTGCAATGACAAGAAGCCACAATGTGACCCTTCGGCTTGGGGATCTGTTAATTAAATTGGAATTGGTCAACAAGAACCCTTTAACTAGAAACTGAATTCACTAATCGGATCAAAAGTGAATATTAAAAACTATCGGAACCAGCTTATACATGCCTCACGATTAAAAAGTCGGGGCAGCTGTAAACCCTGTGTGAGCGTGTGTACATGTATGAGTGCGTTCATGAATACAGTATTAGCGCTCTTGTGTGGTGTTGCACCAAGGTGCTGACTGACATCCTGCAATCATTATTATTAATAAACCTGCTATTCCAGGTTTTGGCTTCAGGAGTCCCTGGCTTTGGTAGCGCAGTGCGAATAGCGATAAGGCTAGTAGGCTAAGTGGTAGTATAGTATTGCCTCCGTGCCCGACTACCCAGGGCTTGGATCTGGACAAGTTCAGATAACATTGGCAGTTCCAGTTGAGAATGGAGTAGCATCTACATGGGAGTTGTTTCTTAATCCCCAATCCCCAATGTTGCTACCGGAAAACTAACTCAGCTTTATCGGACAGAATTGGCCGACATTTTTATGGCCCAGGAAACTCGCGATTTGTTAGCAAATAAAAATTTACTGATAGCAGAAAGAGCAACTTGGAGGTGCAGTTAATTGCAGACAGGCAGACAGGCGGATAAGGGAAGGTATAGACTGCAAGACGCTACGATAGACTGACACTACGCTAGAGATCTAAGACACTAGGACGGACACTGAGACAGACACTAAGACAGACACAGAGACAGACACTGAGACAGACACTGAGACAGACACTGAGACAGACACAGAGACAGACACTGAGACAGACACTGAGACAGACACTGAGACAGACACTGAGACAGACACTGAGACAGACACTGAGACAGACACTGAGACAGACACTGAGATAGATACTGAGACAGACACTAATACAGACACTAAGACAGACACAGAGACAGACACAGAGACAGACACTAAGACAGACACTGAGACAGACACAGAGACAGACACTGAGACAGACACTGAGACAGACACTGAGACAGATACTGAGACAGACACTGAGACAGACACTGAGACAGACACTGAGACAGACACTGAGACAGACACTGAGATAGATACTGAGACAGACACTAATACAGACACTAAGACAGACACTGAGACAGACACAGAGACAGACACTAAGACAGACACTGAGACAGACACAGAGACAGACACTGAGACAGACACTGAGACAGACACTGAGACAGACACTGAGACAGACACTGAGACAGACACTGAGACAGACACTGAGACAGACACTGAGACAGACACTGAGACAGACACTGAGACAGACACTGAGACAGACACTGAGATAGATACTGAGACAGACACTAATACAGACACTGAGACAGACACTAAGACAGACACTGAGACAGACACTGAGACAGACACTGAGACAGACACTAAGACAGACACTGAGACAGACACTAAGACAGACACTGAGACAGACACAGAGACAGACACTGCGACAGACACTGAGACAGACACTGAGACAGACACTAAGACAGACACTGAGACAGACACTGAGACAGACACAGAGACAGACACTGAGACAGACACTGAGACAGACACTGAGACAGACACTGAGACAGACACTGAGACAGACACTGAGACAGACACTGAGATAGATACTGAGACAGACACTAATACAGACACTGAGACAGACACTAAGACAGACACTGAGACAGACACAGAGACAGACACTGAGACAGACACTAAGACAGACACTGAGACAGACACTAAGACAGACACTGAGACAGACACAGAGACAGACACTGCGACAGACACTGAGACAGACACAGAGACAGACACTAAGACAGACACTGAGACAGACACTGAGACAGACACAGAGACAGACACTGAGACAGACACTGAGACAGACACTCAGACAGACACTGAGACAGACACTGAGACAGACACTGAGACAGACACTGAGACAGACACTGAGACAGACACTGAGACAGACACTGAGACAGACACAGAGACAGACACTGCGACAGACACTGAGACAGACACAGAGACAGACACTGAGACAGACACTAAGACAGACACTGAGACAGACACTGAGACAGACACTAAGACAGACACTGAGACAGACACTGAGACAGACACTGAGACAGACAGATTGCTTCAAGTGCAGGCAGCACAACAGCTAAAAAGAAGGCACTAAATCAAGCTGTCAAAAGGCCCGAGTGTAAGTAAGATCAAAGAACGCGGAGAACCTTTTAGCCCACACTGTCCAAGACGAATTGACACGATGACTAAATGAAATGAAGAAGCACTTCAGTTTGCTAATTTGGCACTAGCGGGCAACTCGCAACCATGCAGATGAATGAGATAGAGATGCTGCATGATGGAAGAGAGCCCTTCATCCTATCGCCTCTCTCTGTGTTGAGAGAGAGAGAGATTGGGTGATGAATCACACAGGAAAGCCACACAGTTGACTTATCCGCTTTGCCTTTTGCAATAGATACTCCAACAGAAAAAGCAACAATGAAAAACAATAAGCAAAATAATTGTTCTGGCTTCCTACTAGAACGCACATTGATAGCTGAACTGTTTACGAGATGGAGAGAAGAGAGATAAGAGACGAGAAGAGAGCTGGGAAGACACAAACCTTGAGCGGGCGGGATTGCTATTGTTCAAGTTTCAAAGGCCTCGCGAGCCGAAGTTTTCCAAGCACCTGGTACAGAACTAACGGGCATTTAAAGCTGGGGCGTAATGTTCGACTTTCTTCCATGCTAGCGCAGCGATGATACACGCACTATTGCGATAAGAGATATGCGAGCGCGTGGGGTAAGAGGAACGAACTTATTATTAGACTTAGTCAGTGTTACAATAGATTAGATAAACACTGAAGCACTGGGAATAGTCGAGAAGACACAAAAAATCAGATTAGTGTTTTCTAGTTGGACCTGGTGGGATTACATTGCAAGCTGATTTCTCTCTTCTGTTTTTCTTTGTACCCTCAATCTGATCTCTCTTCTCACCTCTGATCTCTCTTCTCACCTCTCTGAACTCTCTTCTCACCTCTCTGATCTCTCTTCTCATCTCTCTGATCTCTCTTCTCACCTCTCTGATCTCTCTTCTCACCTCTCTGATCTCTCTTCTCACCTCTGATCTCTCTTCTCACCTCTCTGATCTCTCTTCTCACCTCTCTGAACTCTCTTCTCACCTCTCTGATCTCTCTTCTCATCTTTCTAATCTTTCTTCTCTTATCTCTGATCTCTCTTCTCTTATCTCTGATCTCTCTTCCCACCTCTCTGATTTCTCTACTTTTATCTCTGATCTCTCTCTTCTCTTCTCACCTCTCTGATCTCTCTTCCCACCTCTGATTTCTCTACTTTTATCTCTGATCTCTCTCTTCTCTTCTCACCTCTCTGATCTCTCTCTTCTCTTCTCACCTCTCTGATCTCTCTTCCCACCTCTGATTTCTCTACTTTTATCTCTGATCTCTCTCTTCTCTTCTCACCTCTCTGATCTCTCTCTTCTCTTCTCACCTCTCTGATCTCTCTTCCCACCTCTGATTTCTCTACTTTTATCTCTGATCTCTCTCTTCTCTTCTCACCTCTCTGATCTCTCTTCCCACCTCTCTGATCTCTCTTCCCACCTCTCTGATTTCTCTTCTTTTATCTCTGATCTCTCTCTTCTCTTATCTCTCTGATCTCACTTCTCTTATCTCTGATCGATCTCTCTTCTTGTATCTCTTTTCTCCCTTCTATCTCTCTTCTCTCTTCTCTCTTCTCTCTTCTCTTATCTCTGATTACTGATCTCTTATCTCCGATCTCTCTTCTCCCCTCTTTTCCATCAGCCCCCGCCCCCAACGCCAATCTCTATCGTGCCTCATAGCCAAATTACAGAGAAAAAAGCAAATTGAACTTTCACCCAAATGCTACAGCATCGCAAAGCACCATGGACACAGACAGAACACACGGCAGCATTGGGGCGCTGTTAGATTCAGCGAGATAAGACTGAAGCGCACAGTTAGTTCCCTTAGAAACAAACGGCTAAGCAAAGAAGTGCCGCGCATGCAGTCTCCCGCTGTGACGAAGGAATTGGAACTAGCATTGTGACTGAGCGAGCAGAAGAAAGAGGAGGCTTGAGGGAACACAATTCCTGTTGCATTTTAGCCTAGAAACACCGCTGATGAACCATAACGTGCGTAATTGGTTTTCTCCTATTCTCTCTCACACTCAGCTTTTCTCTTTGTGATCCCACAGCCAAACCGAAACTGATTCCAATCTCAGCATGGATTCTGCCAGCAGTGACTAAGGATCAGCTTGAAAGAATATTTTCCCACAGATCGTAACAGAATTCGATAGATAAGAGTCAACTTCGAACTTTAAACTTTGGTTCATCGCCCCCCCCCCGCCTGACACCTAATCTGTCATCCGATACTTAAAACTGACGCCCCCTGACAACTAATCTGACTCCCTGCAATCCTGACACCTAATCAACGCTCGGTGACACCTAATTAAGCGCCCCTGACACACCCAATTAAGCGCCCTCCTGACACACCCAATTAAGCGCCCCTGACACGCGTAATTAAGCAGTCCTGACACACCTAATTAAGCGCCTCTGACACACCCAATTAAGCGCCCTCCTGACACACCCAATTAAGCGCCCTCCTGACACACCCAATTAAGCGCCCCTGACACACGTAATTAAGCAGTCCTGACACACCTAATTAAGTGCCTCTGACACACCCAATTAAGCGCCCTCCTGACACACCCAATTAAGCGCCTCTGACACACCCAATTAAGCGCCTCTGACACACCAAATTAAGTGCCCTCCTGACACACCTAATTAAGCGCCTCTGACACACCCAATTAAGCGCCCTCCTGAAACAGTCAGATATAGCCAGGCTCACCTGTTAGAAACCCAGTAGCCCTGCAGGTTTGGATGAATGACAATGCTCGCAACGCGCCTGTACACCCTGTCTAGCTGGGCATCGCAGGTGTCCTCACGCTGGGCGTCATCAATGGAGGCAGCTTGTCTAGCTATTCGTAGACTCGAACTTTTGTTTGAACTGCTGAACAACACGAGTAGACAGATTTGAAGGCTGATTTTTAACATGGCTGCCAAGGGTTTGAGTAAAAAGGTTGTGAGGATTCTGATTCTGGTTAATTGCTGAGTTGTTCGAGTTTTCTTTGGATTGAATGGAAAGAATTAATTTTCCATATATACAGGTACTTGCTAGATAAGATGCACTGCTGAGCATCTGGGCCGCTATCTAAGCATCTGAGCCGCTATCTAAGCATCTGGGCCGCTATCTTAGCATCTGAGCCGCTATCTAAGCATCTGAGCCGCTATCTAAGCATCTGAGCCGCTATCTAATCATCTAAGCCGCTATCTTAGCATCTGAGCCGCTATTGAAGCATTTGGGCCGCTATCTAAGCATCCGAGCCGCTATCTAAGCATCTGAGCCGCTATCTAAGCATCTGAGCCGCTATCTAGGCATCTGGCCGCTATCTAAGCATCTGAGCCGCTATCTAAAAATCTGGGCCGCTACCTAGGCATCTGAGCCGCTATCTAAGCATCTGATCCGCTATCTAAGCATCCGAGCCGCTATCTAAGCATCTGAGCCGCTATCTAAGCATCTGAGCCGCTATCTAGGCATCTGGCCGCTATCTAAGCATCTGAGCCGCTATCTAAGCATCTGAGCCGCTATCTAAGCATCTGAGCCGCTATCTAAGCATCCGAGCCGCTATCTAAGCATCTGAGCCGCTATCTAAGCATTTGGGCCGCTATCTAAGCATCCGAGCCGCTATCTAAGCATCCGAGCCGCTATCTAAGCATCTGAGCCGCTTTCGAAGCATTTGGGCCGCTATCTAAGCATCCGAGCCGCTATCTAAGCATCCGAGCCGCTATCTAAGCATCTGAGCCGCTTTCGAAGCATTTGGGCCGCTATCTAAGCATCCGAGCCGCTATCTAAGCATCCGAGCCGCTATCTAAGCATCTGAGCCGCTTTCGAAGCATTTGGGCCGCTATCTAAGCATCCGAGCCGCTATCTAAGCATCTGAGCCGCTATCTAAGCATTTGGGCCGCTATCTAAGCATCCGAGCCGCTATCTAAGCATCCGAGCCGCTATCTAAGCATCTGAGCCGCTATATAAGCATCCGAGCCGCTATCTTAGCATCTGAGCCGCTATCGAAGCATTTGGGCCGCTATCTAAGCACCCGAGCCGCTATCTTAGCATCTGAGCCGCTATCTAAGCATCTGGGCTGCTATCTTTAAGTTTAAATGTAACTTACCAGCTTTCTTGACAAGAGCCTTGGCTGAATTCAATGTACTTGTATAATATAAAAGCAACACAGAACACGGAACCCTTTAGTTCGGTTGGCGTTTTCCACTTGATTCTGTTTCAATAAACGGACACAAAAACAGTTTTAACCCTTTCGTTGGGATCATGCAGTCTCGTTGTTTATTGGCCAGCATGACTTTCCCGCCCCACTGACCAATGAGAAACCGGAGAGCAATATAGAATGTTAGATAATCGCTACTTTCTACTTTAAGTAGAGTAGTTTGAATATAAAACAAGAGTAGCGAAAAACATAATTTTGACTTGTAACATGAATGTTAGTTTTATGAATTTCGAATGTGTATTTTTAACCGAATAATTAATAGCTGTTTTTTATATTAATAGTTGTGATGAGAAATGAATTAACTGTTAATTGGTAAATAATTTTTTTGTAGATTTAATAGTAGTAGTTTTATTGAGATTTTCATGCGAATCCTTCATTATCAGTAGTAGCAATTAGCTCAAATTCCAGCATCTCAGTGCAGCTTCATTAGTTTAGTCGTACTCGGAACCAATTGTGACGCTGAAATCGCCCGGATATACGTAGGTGGCGTGGTACCAGCGGTTGGTGTCGATGTTGACTGCGAATATAAGGGATAAGATATGCATGAGTGTAAGACCTAATTATACGTGTAATAGTTTAAATTAATCAATTGAACAATAAATCAATCGATAAGTCTGCAAAAAATCAATCAAT
>NIVC01000031.1:707500-822500 GCA_002269645.1 Macrostomum lignano | reverse complement strand
AGATAGATAGATAGATAGATAGATAGATAGATAGATAGATAGATAGATAGATAGATAGATAGATAGATAGATAGATAGACAGACAGATAGATAGACAGACAGATAGATAGATAGATAGATAGATAGATAGACAGACAGACAGATAGATAGATAGATAGATAGACAGATAGACAGATAGATAGATAGATACATAGATAGATAGATAGATAGGCAGAGCTACTCACTTCTTCAAGAACAGCTCTCTAGTCATATTGTACTCCACTGGCATCTCTCTCATATCTTTGCACATGCCGCAGTTCACCGGGGCCCTCGACATCTCCATGATGAAGTCCTCAGCAGACAGGAGGCAGCGCTGGTTCAGAGTGTCGGACACGAAGTCGGTCACGCTGAAGTAGTCGTTGCGGTGGCCGTGCACCAGCAGGCAGATGGTGAAGAAGGCCAGGAGATACCAGCCAGAAATCGCGTCCAAGCCCAGCAGGCTTCTCAGGTTAAAATAACTTTTCGACGCTGGCTTCTTCGGTTTGAGTTCGCCAGATTTGAGTCGAGCCTCGGACCGAGCCAGCTGCACCCGAAGCAGGGCGTAGCGAGCCAGTTCCGCCGAGGACTTCTCGGAGCTCTCCGGATCGGCGGCGTTCTCCTTGGCCGAGCCATCTCGTACCGCCGCCACCAAGTCGTCGAGAAATTTTTGTCGGCGCTCGATGTCGTTGCCAGTCGACATGGTTGTTAGTGATTGACAGAGTTGCTCAGAAACTTATTAGAGGGGTGGAGCTGGTTGAGTAAACTCGCTTCAATCTCTCCCTTAAATACGCACACAGGCAGAGCGGCCTCATGGACCTCTCTTTCCGGTGTTGCCGCAAAAGCCGCTGCAGTTTGTGCAGTGGCTGCCTAATTAAAGAGGGTTGGCTGAGATAAGAGAGAAATGAAAGGAAAGGAAAGACAGGCCAGTGTTGAGCAATTCGCTGGCCAGGGATTCCTGATGTTAGAGTCTGGACTGGAAATTGAGCTGATCTGATTTACATTTCAATTTTTTCTACAAAATTAAAATCATCTTTACCTTAAATAGACAGGTAATACTTAAATCGAATGCTTTACTGTGTAGTTGTTACAAAGAGCGTCAACCAAGAGACACCAAGAGATAAGCTTCGCCCGCTTAGATACTAAATATGGGCGCTCAATGCGCGTCTCAAATCAAATTTCCGGCGTACATGGCACTGCAGGGGGGGCATCACAAACCCGAAAAATCACAACTCCGAAAAGCGTTTCCCATCATAAATCCGAAATATCATAAACCCGAAATATCAAACCCGAACTATTTTGGTTTTCGGAGTTATGATATTTCGGGTTTGTGATTTTTCAGGTTTCTGATATTTCGGGTTTATGATGGGAAGTGCTTTTGGAGTTTTGATTTTTCGGGTTTATGATGCGCATTACATTTTTTTTTCGGAGTTGTGATTTTTCGGGTTTATGATGTGTGTTGGTATCAATTTCGGGTTTGTTATATTCGGGTTTATGATTTTTCGGGTTTATGATATTTCGGGTTTATGATTTTTCGGGTTTATGATATTTCGGGTTTGTGATATTTCGGGTTTGTGATATTTCGGGTTTATGATATTTCGGGTTTATGATATTTCGGGTTTATGATTTTTCGGGTTTCTGATATTTCGGGTTTATGATGGGCGTTGCTATTTGGTTTTCCGGAGTTATGATATTTCGGGTTTGTGATATTTCAGGTTTATGATATTTCGGGTTTATGATGGGAAGTGCTTTCGGAGTTGTGATTTTTCGGGTTTTTGATAGCGACCCGGCACTGCAGTTAATACAAAACACGTGATTATAACTTTTTTCGTTTAGAGTTTGAGAATGGTATATCGGCATAAAGTTTTAGCAAACTACTAAAATTAGCTCAGATATACCAGTCCCAGTCCAGGTGTCTAAGTTTAAGCGTCCCTGACCGCAAGAGCAGCAAATAATTGTCTATCTTGGCACGGCGGAGCCTGTTCTACTGCGAGTTGTCCGAGTGAGCGGAGAGACTCCAGTCATAAAATTACAGATGTGAGCACGTTTTCAACTCACCTCGTGCGCCTGCAGTGCAGCTTTGAGAAGATAAACACAAACACACACACGGAGATAGTTTTGAGTTGGTTTTTGTGAGCGTGTGCGCATGCAAACTCGAGTTGCCAGTGGTGTCTGCAGTCAATGTACAGCTGAGCACAGCATGTAGTGCTCAATAGAACTGCATTACTGTACAGCTGTAAAGTGTCTCGCACCATATTTGAGCCCTGCAAATACACAATTTCACTCTAGACTCCATAAATGTCGGAGCGTATGTGTAAATAGCATGGACCCTTTACTCTAAAAGACCTATAGACTTGCGTGTAAATTTAATTCTCTTTGACATTGTGATGATCCCTTGGATACAATTTTGCCTTATCCAGTAATAATGCATAAATTGATAACAAAACGAATTAAATTTCTAACATTTTAAGTTCAGAGCTTTAAGTTCATATCACAAACACGAAATATCACAACTCCGAAATATCACAACTACGAACTGTCACAAACCCGAAATATCACAACTCCGAAATATCACAACTTCGAACTGTCACAAACCCGAAATATCACAATTCCGAAATATCACAAACCCGAAATATCACAACTCTGAAATATCACAACTTCAAACAGTCAAAAAACCCGAAATATCACAACTCCGAAATATCACAACTTCAAACAGTCAAAAAACCCGAAATATCACAACTCCGAAATATCACAACTTCGAACTGTCACAAACCCGAAATATCACAACTCTGAAATATCACAACTTCAAACAGTCAAAAAACCCGAAATATCACAACTCCGAAATATCACAACTTCGAACTGTCACAAACCCGAAATATCACAACTCCGAAACATCACAAACCCGAAAGATCACCCGAAATATCACAAACACAAAATATCACAACTCCGAACTATCACAAGCACGCAATGTCATAAACCTGAAAATATCGGAGACCCGAAATTTCACAAACCCGAAATATCACAACTCCGAAAACCAAAATATAGAAATGCCCCATCTCCAAGTACTTAACGAGCGATTCACGTTGGAAATTTTCTCGATACTAAATTGCAACCGAGAGGGCGAATATGCTCAAGGAACTGAGAATCCGCCGGAACGCTGTTGGTTGTTCAGGGTCTCATGCAGTGTCTCTTGAGAGCTGCAGGACGTGGTCGCGAAGACCTGGCAAGAAAAGAATCTGCATCAGCACCGGCCAGTGCACTCCAGTAGCCGACGTACATGTACAGTACATGCAGGAAGCGCTATATACATGCACACCCAGCAACATGTCACAGAGTCCTCCCTGAAACCAGTTTATGAGAATTGCAAGAGTGGCAGATTTAATCCAACTTTAGCCATAACTCTCCACTCTCCTCACTAACCCACATGGCATCACCTGCAGTTGAGACGAGAACCGCGGGGCTGTTGTGTGAATCGCGTCACACTTGTGACTGATTACTGAACTCTGAGAACAGTTGAAATTTTAACAAGTTGCTGAGTGTAATCCTTGGTTTATTAGTGATAATCAAATCTTCACCCAGTAGTTCCTCAGTTCGGATAATCCCATCCTAAGATGGGATAATCTCATCTTCTCCCAGATCCTCAGGTGGGATAATCCTTCCCAGATCCTCAGGTGGGATAATCTCATCTCCCAGATCCTCAGGTGGGATAATCCTTCCCAGATCCTCAGGTGGGATAATCCTTCCAGATCCTCAGGTGGGATAATCCTTCCCAGATCCTCAGGTAGGATAATCATTCCCAGATCCTCAGGTGGGATAATCCTTCCCAGATCCTCAGGTGGGAAATCCTTCCCAGATCCTCAGGTGGGATAATCCTTCCAGATCCTCAGGTGGGATAATCTTTCCCATATCTTCAGGTGGGATAACCCTTCCCAGATCCTCAGGTGGGATAATCCTTCAGAGATCCTAAGGTAGGATAATCATTCCCAGATCCTCATGTGGGACAATCCTTCCAGATCCTCAGACGGGATAATCCTTCAGAGATCCTCAGGTAGGATAATCATTCTCAGATCCTCAGGTGGGATAATCCTTCCGAGATTTCCAGGTGGGATAATCATAACCTCCCCCAAATCCTCAGGTGGGATAATCATAACCTCCACCAGATCATTTGGTGGGACAATCACATCCTCAGATAGAACAATCACATCCTCAGATGGGATAATCACATTATCAGGTTGGATAATCACATTATCAGATGGGATAATCACATTATCAGATGGGATAATCACATTATCAGATGGGATAATCACATTATCAGATGGGATAATCACACCGTTAATCTATGATTATGAAATAAAAACGAAAAGATTTAAAGCAAACAAGAGTAAAATTCTAACAATATTTAATGATTACGCTAAGATGATGCGAGAATTGTATAATTATTTATTGTGCTGGACAGCAACGATTCAAACAAACAATAAAACTGAAAAAAAACTACCAAAGAATAATTCAGAATAACAATCTGCATTTATTGTGTCAAATTACTTAATCATCAAATTAGCAACTGTGATCTGCTTAATTTAGTGTCACTAGTAACCACAATGAATAGTTAATAAATCATATAATTGACGAGCAATATAATACGAAATGACAACGACAGAGATAGGCGAATAATTATAGCAATAACAACTATTGCAGTATATATTATGCATCAAGTATTTTTAAGTGTTATTTAACTTGAAACAGAAACAATTATCATTTTGCATAATATATAATAAGATTCTTACTACTCTACTTCCAGTAGGCGACAATGTTTTTGTTACTTCCTATTTTTTCTCCATCGTCTGATGTGTGTAGCAGTCAAAATCAATGAACTAGTCATTAAACAGCAGGTCCTGGTCCACTTCCTTCTCCAACAGGCTGCCAGGGCCATCCAACAAATCCGCTCCTTTGGCTTTGGCCTCGGCCTCCTTCTTGGCGCGGTCCCTCTTCTTTTTCTCTTGCACTTTTTTTAGCCGGTAGAATTCTTCGCGTTCGCGCTCGTCCAACTCCTGGCTGATGTAAGTCAGCGTGTTCTCGATGCGCGGGATGATCACGTGCTCGATGGCGTTCACACGGCGGTTGGTCACCTGGATTTGTGCGTGTGAGTGTGACTAGCTGTCAATTTTGGGGATTGGTTACTACCGCTTTGGTTCACCGGAGGATGTGATTATCCCAACTGAATATGTGATTATCCCAGCTGAGGATGATTATCCCACCTGAAGATCTGATTATCTCACCTGAGGATCTGATTATCCAAACTGAATATGTGATTATCCCACCTAAAGATCTGATTATCCTACCTAAGGATGATTATCCCATCTGAGGGTGATTATCCCAACTGAGGATCTGATTCTCACAACTGAGAATGTGATTTTCCCACCTGAGGATCTGATTATCCCCCTTAGGATCTGATTATCACACCTAAGGATATGGTGATCTCACCTAAGGATCTGGGAAAGATTATCCCACTTGAGGATCTGGGAAGGATTATCTTATCTAAGGATCTGAGGAGATCAGCTCATATTCCACCCAAGGATCTGGCGGAGCATGTGATATCCCACACACGATCAAGACAACCAATCAAACCTTGATAACTTCGTCCAGAGTGATAAACGAAGTCTGCAGAGAGGCCAGCTTAACCAGCAGACGAACAGCTTTGGCGTAGTGCTTCTTCAGCGTGGCGATCTGCTGCCCGCCTCGCGCCAGTCCAGTCAGGTTGAAGGCGTCGCCGCCATCAGCGTAGGGCTCGAATATTGGCAGCGTGACTCCGGCTATGTTGTCCTTGTTAGTCTTGATCTTGATCTGGGCTCTGGACACATTCTGCAGCACCGTGTGATTGATATTGTCACCTGTGGCGAACTTCACCTCGGCAAGGGAGAAGGCCGCCTCCTTCATGGCATCGCCCATCACCTGCTTTGTCTGCAAATAGGCCAGACAAATGGGGATTTTAGTGGGTTTCATGGGATTTACCATGGGATTTATTGGTGAGGATTTTAGTGGGCTTCATGAGATTTATCATGGGGATTATTGGTGAAGATTTTAGTGGGTTTCATGGGATTTATCATGGGGATTATTGGTGAGGATTTCAGTGGGTTTCATGGGATTTATCATGGGATTATTGATGAAGATTTTAGTGGGTTTCATGGGATTTATCATGGGGATTATTGGTGAGGATTTCAGTGGGTTTCATGGGATTTATCATGGGGATTATTGATGAAGATTTTAGTGGGTTTCATGGGATTTATTATGGGATTTATTGATGAGGATTTTAGTGGGTTTCATGGGATTTATTATGGGATTTATTGATGAAGATTTTAGTGGGTTTCATGGGATTTATTATGGAATTTATTGGTGAGGATTTTAGTAGGTTTCATGGGATTTATTATGGGATTTATTGATGAGGATTTTAGTGGGTTTCATGGGATTTACCATGGGATTTATTGATGAGGATTTTAGTGGGTTTCATGAGATTTATCATGGGATTTATTGATGAGGATTTTAGTGGGTTTCATGGGATTTATCATGGGGATTATTGATGAAGATTTTAGTGGGTTTCATGAGATTTATCATGGAATTTATTGATGAATATTTTAGTGGGTTTCATGGGATTTACCATGGGATTTATTGATGAGGATTTTAGTGGGTTTCATGGGATTTATCATGGGATTTATTGGTGAGGATTTCAGTGGGTTTCATGGGATTTATCATGGGGATTATTGATGAGGATTTTAGTGGGTTTCATGGGATTTACCATGGGATTTATTGATGAGGATTTTAGTGGGTTTCATGGGATTTATCATGGGGATTATTGGTGAAGATTTTAGTGGGTTTCATAAGATTTATTATGGGATTTATTGGTGAGGATTTTAATGGGTTTCATGGGATTTAACATGGGGATTATTGGTGAGGATTTTAGTGGTTTTCATGAGATTTATCATGGGATTTATTGGTGAGGATTTTAGTGGGTTTCATGAGATTTATCATGGAATTTATTGGTGAGGATTTTAGTAGGTTTCATTGGATTTATCATGGGGATTATTGGTGGGGATTTTAGTGGGTTTCATGAGATTTATCATGGGATTTATTGGTGAGGATTTTATTTGGTTTCATGAGATTTATCATGGGATTTATTGGTGAGGATTTTAGTGGGTTTCATGGGATTTATCATGGGATTTATTGGTGAGGATTTTATTTGGTTTCATGAGATTTATCATGGAATTTATTGATGAAGATTTTAGTGGGCTTCATGAGATTTATCATCGGGATTATTGGTGGAGATTTTAGTGGGTTTCATGGGATTTATCGAGGGGGTTTTTGATGGGGATTTTAGTGGGTTTCCTGGGATTTTTCATGAGGGTTTTAGTGGGTTTCATGGGATTTATCACAGTGATTTTTGATGGGGAGTTTGCGGAAGCATTGATGGGGAGTTTATGGGATTCTTGATGGGGAGTTTATTGGATTCTTGGTGGGATATATTCTTGATGGGGATTTCAGGGGTTTCTTTATAAGGATTCTTGAGAGAATTTTAGGGGAATTATTTAAGAGCGATTTTTGGGATTCTTGGTTAAAGATTTTATGGGATTTTTGGCATGGATTTTGGGTTTGTTGATGGGGATTGGGGACTCAGGACCTCAGGAGGGGTTCTCGATTTAGGAGCATAATACTATGAAACAGATCAATCCACATTAACAAGCTAGTTGCTATGAACGTCCTTACCTCGATAATTTGCTTGAGAATTTCACGAAACTTGAATGTCAAAGCATCCACTTTCTTCTTTAACAGACTGTGACCTTTCTGTGCCCCTTGAAGGCGACCTTTCATCAAAGTGTGCGCCCTGTTAAATGAGAAAGCAATGATTTAAAAACAATCTTTACTTCTCACAGTATTGGTTGGATCTTTCCCAGAAAATTTGGTAAAACAATACATTTATGCCATTGGAGCAACTACAATGCTTCCAATCAAAATGGAAATCATAATGTAACATTGTTAGAAAATTTTAAAAGAAAACTTTTTATGCTAAGTTGTAGGTTTTTTCTAGGCTTTTGGATTTTTTCATAGTCCATTTCTTTTAGTAAAATTTTAGTAAATGGTTTAGATATTGCATTTAAAAACATAACATGTTTAAATATTTGCAAAAGAGACAGTTAATTAAAGATTAAAGACATAGGAAAAATGGTGATTGTAGTTTTCTTTATGTCACTCCATCTATAGGAAAATGTGCCATTTTTACAATTAGCCAATAGTGACACTTTTTTGAAAGAAATAGTGTAATATGGCCTCATTTGGCTCAAAGTAGCATTAGGATACATTGATATAAATGATTATATGGCCTTGGCTGTTCATGGGGCTTATATATTTTATATCATACAGATAGGGGGCCAATGCTAAAATGAACTGGTTTGTGTACACTGCCAAACCCCTGGCTTAGGCCTACCTCCCTCCCTCAGGAGGGTTTTTATGCCTGCGGGCTAGCTAAGTTTGTGTCTTGCTAAGCACTTGAAAAAATTTTTGGACTCATAAGTCATGTCACACAGCCCAATGACTATAAAGGAGCTGTGGACTGCCTTGCGTGCAAGAGGCCTGCATACTGCTGGAAACAAACACACCTTGTAGGAAACTCCAACAGGCGGAGGGCGGAGGCACAAGACTCAGCAGAAGTCCAATCAGCATCAATCTCTGGACTCATTGATGATTGTTACAGCAGCGATCATCCAAGGAGGTGGAAGCTTAGCAAGATGTCTTAAGAGGATAAGAAGGCGGCAGGAGACTCATGGGACTGACGACCTGGACTAGGAGCTGCTGGAAGCAGAGAAGCAGCTGCACCTGCTGATGATTTGCAATGATCAAGCGCACATGGAGGCTAAGATCCAGCAGCTAGCCAGCCAAGTTGATGAGCAACTGTGGTGACCACTGAATTGTTGCGGTACCCAGTGAGTACTCATGCTTTGAGGACTTGGTGTTGGGACCCACAACTGGAGGGGCAAATGAGGTGGGTGCAGCAGCCAGGACAGTAGCATCTGAGCATGTATCGGGTGCTAGACTTTATCAGCACTCAGAAGCAGCTGTCACAAATCACAAATCAAGCTAGGCAGAGAAGCAGTTCATTCTAGACAGTCTGTCTGTTGGTGACTGGATTATTAGGAATGCAAATGCACTGATGCAGATGCTGAAGGATGGCAGGCTTCTGGTTCTCAGAGATGGCGCCATTAACATATCTGAGTTGCTTGAGTACCTGAAGCACATAGCCAAGATCGGCAACCTCCTTGACCTCAATTTCAACCGCAGTTGCGTGTTGCGCTACGATGACGAGTTCAGGATACAGCAGGCAGGTGCCAGCGCCTGGGACAGCTCGGTGACTGACCTTGGACTAATGGCGGTGCACTTGATGACACTGGGTCTGCAGCGGCAGGCTGGTGCTGCAGCTAGGCCAGCACCAAAGCAAACAGTCTGCTTTGACTACAACAGACTATCCGGCTGCCACTGCAATCTGTGCTGGTTCACGCACTGTTGTCTATGCTGCGGCCAGGCAAACTTGGAGGCCACCTTCCATGGATTGGATAAAGGGTGGCTCGATGGCAAAAAACTAATGGGTGGGGTTCAGCAGCAGGGGTCTCTTAACATTGAGTTGCCTACCCCTGCTGCTGCTTTTGATGAAGCCATCATAAGGGCAACTCAGGCGGAACCTTCCCTACCAACTTGCACTTTGAAGCTTGGCATTTGGACCTAGCCAACACCGAGATGCCAGCGGAGCTCACGCAGTTTGTTCTCTCTAGTATGAAGGAGGGTTTCAACATTAGGAATATCAGTTGCACCATTGACACTATTGAGCAAGATAACTATAGATCTATTAGTCAGCACTGTGCCCATACATGTGCAACAGTTGGCTGAGTCGGCCGAAAATGCCCACCCGAAAAAACACCCAAGTAGTAAAACTAAGTAGCTGACGAGGCATTTTGGCTTAATAAGACAGTTATAAATACTCCTGCCATTTACCCAAAGTTGGGTTAATTTTGCTTTAGGGTTTTTTACCTATAAGTTGCATTTTAGGCAAAAAACTATGTCGCATTTTTGTTGAAACTAAGTCGCATGGCCAAATGAATTTTGGAGGTTGCGCGTGTATGACTGTGCCAGTGTTCAGGCTCAAGTTTATGAAGAGCTGCAGATGGGCAGATATTGTGTTTGTGTAAAGCCAGTGATTGTGAGGGCCCTAGGCACCATTCCCAAGTTGGGTGGAGGCATATAGCTTATTCATGACTACAGCCAGCCTGAAGGTCGCGTGGTCAATATGTTTGTTTGCCAATGGAAGCTTTGGTTTTCTTTGGCATGACTCGGCTAGTTTTGACTGGTGCTACCTGAAGTGGGATGTTGATGCTGGCGGCGTCTTCAGCAAGTGCTAAATCAGCTACAAGGAGGCTGCTGCAGTCCTGTTGGCCTTGCTGCGTTGGCGCTATCAGCTGCACAACTGCCAGACAATTGCCAGGTTGCTGTCTATTGCAACAACGCTGCCACCTGCGCAATCATCAACAAGGGGTCTTCCAGGGAGTTCCAGTTACTGCAGCTACTGCAAACTGTTGCTTTGTTTTGCTTGAAGCAGAATGTGATTATTACTGCCTATCATGTGCCTGGCCAGTTCTTGCTATTTGCTGACACAGCTTTATATCTGCACTGCAGTTATGAATTGCTGATATTTGTGTTGTAAGCCTATGCAACATTTTGTGTTAGCCTACAAGCCTACTGCTAGTCATGTGCTCAGCCTTCTTATCAATGCCTTTCTCCCTTTTGCAGGTCGCCTTCCTAAGTCTCTCGAAGATGCCACCAAGCTTTTCCAGCAGGCCTATGCCTCATCATCCAAGAAGTTGCAATCATCTACCATCTGAGTGGCAGCTCAACCTGCTCTGCTACTGGGCAAAGGACCTCGTGAATTACGTTGCCCGACTCATAGATGGCCAGCTTAGCTCCTTTGGCAGAATCCGGGTGCACATTAGCATTTTCTCTACCAACTTCTAGCTGGCAGGGGTGCCAGATCTGACCAAGCATTCATTGCTGCACCTGGTGCTGTAGTTAGCCAGGTGCAAGCTTGGGACAGAGCCAAGCTGCAAGCTGTCTATGTCTCCCAAGTTTTTAACAAGGCTGCGTCACTAAGCTGACTGCTTGAACCTAGCCCAAGCTGCCTGCTGGGTTGTAGTCATGTGCACCTAGTAGGGCATGTTTAGGAAGTCTAGCCTATTGCCTGTTGGGCACATTGATCTTTTTCTGCTATAGCTTAGTTCTTAGTTGGAGTGTAAGGTTGGTCTGCTTTTGCTATCCAGCTATAGGAAAGCAACGAGTTTGACAGGAGCCATAGGGTACTGCTGCTGCTGCAGCTGATGCCCAGTCACCCACTCTGTCCTGTTGCGGCACTGCAAGATCATCTTTGTTGCAATCATTGAAGCTATTGCAGCAGGGCCTATTCCCCATCTCAGGCAGTTTAGCCAGTAGTGCATCTCTGATATCTCAGATATTGAATGTATAGTTTAAATGCCAGCTTAATAAGGTGGCATCAGTGTGGCAGGCTACTCCGTGCACAGCTTGTGGAAGGGTGCAGCTACTTAGGTGACACATTTTAGTTTGTCAGTTAATCTAGAGTGCGGGCAACTGGGGCAGCAATGCAGTGAACTAATATTTGTTGCCTGGCGATGCAGCTTTCAGTGTCGCTTGGAAACTAGTAGTTGCTTTGCTTTTTAGGTGCTGATCACCTTTGCCCTTTTGCCTTTGCACATTCCTTTAGCATCTGCTTTTGTTTAGTATTGGGGGCTCCATTGCCAGGCTCTCTCACCTTGTCTGCTTGCCAGCTCTGTGTCTTATGTGTCCTTTGGGGAGGGGGCAGTGTGCACTAATGAACTGGTTTGGGCTGCTAGCACTTACAGGTGTTTGTGTATACAAAAAGGTTTTTAGCAAATCATCTAATATTCATACAATAACAACCCAAATTTAAGCTAGAAAAATTGGCATTCTTTTGTCTTACAATGCCTGCTATGCATTTCAATGGGATGGCCCCCATTCATTTTACGATGCCCATAGAAAGCATATGGCATAGGCATGATGCTGTAGTTTCTGTATAATTTTCATTTTATGGCTATACATGTATTTTGTATTATGTATACTTGATAGATTATTGTTCATTAATGAAAGGCAAGCTATATATTCTGTTTCATTTTACGATGCCTTTGGTGTAATTTAGTCCATTATGGGCATTGCAAAACGAAAGTGAGAGGGTTACTTTGGGTCCTTAAATTGGTTTACCGCTTTTGTCTCCTCTTTTTTATCAATTCATAAGACTCTTTGTGTAATGTATGAGTTTGAGTCCGAGAGTACCGCTATAATATCCATTTCATAGACGTTGTAATTATTCATAAGGCATCATAAAACGAAATGGATTATATTTTATAATGCCAATGGCTTGATAGCTTCAGTTGCTAATGAGGGCGGACACAATGTTAAAGCATGTGAGTCGTGACATTTCTGTGGAAATACAGTTAGAAGTACAAACCAACTGTGTGACTGAATTTAAGACCTCTGAAACACTGCTCTCTTCCGTTGTAAAGTATACATTTTTAAACCCTTCTTGCTTATTTAACATGGGCATCGTAAGACAAAACAGATACAATTTTGGGCATTGTAAGACAAAAGAATGCTGAAAAATCTAGAATATCTTATATGATCAATGTCAATGACGGCAAAGGACCCTTCAATCAAGAAAAACTGAAAGAAGACTTAAAAGGGTAAATTTATTATTATAAACTTTAAATTAAATGATCAATTATAATTAATGAATTAAAAATATTGTTGCAATATATAATTATCAATTTTAAGAACAATTTTATAAATTACTAACAAATATATACAAAATCTGTTAAACTTAACTAATGGAACTAAGAAACTTAGACCCAATAGTAGGTCTATTAAAAAAGAGACAAGATATGAGATGCAACTTGCAAGAGCTTAATTTCATTGTATACTTACATTCGCGAAGGGAAAACATTGATTCGATCCTTAGACATTGTAGTTTTTTTTGTTCAATTATGTCGCACAAATATTTTTAATTTGCGGCGTAAAAGAAAATGAACTGCTTAGCTAACCCTGCCAAAACTGCCAAAGCCAATCCAGATATTTCTTATTTCGTGTATTTTAGCTTGTTAAATCGGTGCTTGGTGTTTATTATAAGCGTATAACAATTTTAACTATAGATATTTGCAACGAAACAACAGTTTTTTTTAAATTCAACAAAAAATCTTTAAAAAGACATTTACTTTCAAAATAGCATATGTTTAGGCTCTGATTCTTGTCTCAGAACTGAAATTTTGATCTAGTTAATTGTGTACACACGTGTACCTTGTTCATAACAGGATCCTGTAAAAAATCATTTAATTTAAAATTTTTAAGAATTTAGTTCTAAGAAAGAACTCTGGCCTTAATACAATGGTGTGTCTTGCAGTTGCAGCAGCAGCTTTGCTTGTGTTTGTAAAGTAGCTGAGGCTAGAGAAGAGTCGAAGACAAGGAAGATGACCATGATCATGAACCATAGTCAGGAAGGTGGCAGTTTGGTCGGAAAATTCCGGCGCACACAAGCCCTTTTTGGGCACACAACGGCGCACAACGGCGCACAGCGGCGCGCCACAACAGCGCACAGCGGCGCACTGGCGCACAGCGGCGCACAACGGCGCACACCAGAGGACACCGGCGCATGGCGGCGCGGCGCGGCGGGTGCCGCGCCACATGCAGCGTTACCCTTGTGGCGATCCCATGTAACGATGTAAGTCGTTACTTGTTACATTACACTATTCACTGTTCTATCTAATGTAACACTGCATTCTACCAAAAAATAAAAAATAAAATAAAATATTTTCCTTTTCCTTTTCACCTTTGTTTTTGCCATTTGCTTACTTTTTATGTTTGTTTTGTTTTAAAAATTAAAAATTAAATTAAAATTTTTTTAAATTTCTATTTTCGGTTTAACGATCTCAATTTCTCATAATATAATATAGATAGCCCGTAACCGTCCCGTATTAACCATTATATTCTCTTGTCTCGTGACTCGACTCTCGTGTAACGTTTATTTATTTCATTCATTTATTCTAAGAAATATTATAGGGGTAGGGTTTATTGAAAATATTGGCGCACAAAAATTGTTGCTATGTTGTAAAAAAAGGTCTTTTATTGTCGCAAGGCAGGTAGTGGCGGGCGCACAACGGCGCACACGAGGGTTTTTGTGTCGGCGCACGGCGCACAATTTTGGGAGAGGCCAAAATTTGTTCCGGCGCACACTCTGCCACCTTCCTGACTATGGATCATGAAGTCAGACTAAATCTATTGTATCAAGTCAGGCCTATCAATTTAGAAAAATCTAGATCTATAGACTATACAAATTTATATAATACCTAAAAAAATTTAAGGTAGCCTAAGACCTTCTCCATAGTGAGTTTAGGCGGGGTGGGCACAAAATTTGGTTTAATTTGTTTGAGCTTGAGCAGTTTTGGAGCCCATTTGTAGGCCCTACACAGACAGAGTTTCATTTTATGGGTAGGGATTTTGGCAGTTGTTATTTGTAAATATGTGACCATATAAAAAGCAAAACTGTTATTTTTAGTCAATATAAGGTTATAAGTCTAAGACACTATCTGGGCCTAGTGTCTTTACGTAATGTAACTGTATAGTATAAATGGCAAAACTATTAGGGGGGGGCTATTTTATAGTCACTGGGTGTAGGAAACACAAGGGCTATTTTTATAGTCAGAGCAAAAATTTCATTTAAATTATAGTATGATAACTAGCACAATTGCTCTCCATTAGGGGGCCCGATCGCAATTCTATTTACCGTTTTACCTCCTACATGAATTCCTTATGACTATGAGAGAATATAATTCATAAAAACAGTTGCAATTGTCTCTTGAATCATTTAATTCTGCTTGGTCAATTAGGTTCCCATTGGCATTGTATCAAGCATTCTCCTATTTAGTTAATAAGTATTTTGTTTTGTCTAAAATTTGCCTTGGCAATATTAATATAAAATAAGAAATATTTTATGTCTGATATCACACTTCTTTTATGTCTGACATGGTGCTGATTTTATGTCTGACATGAGGCTTATTTTATGCCTGACATGACACTCATTTTATATTTGACATAATGCTTACTTTATGCCTACCATGGCACATATTTAATAATGCCTAATATAACACTCATTTTATGCTTGACATGACACTGATTTTTTGCCTGACATGATGCTTATTTTATGCCTGACATGACACATGATTTTTTGTCTAACATGATGCTTCCTATGCATACTATATCATATAATGTTCTTGTTGATTTATGTATGATATATTGTTTTTTATTTTTTATATGAGTACATGATGTTTCTTTTAACCTTTATGCAACAAACCAAAAAATGTATCACACCCTTTGCCGACAGCTAGCTGGCATGATTTTGTGCCAAGTGCATAAGTGTCAGAACTTCTAACCCCTATTCCAGAAGGCAGCTAGCTCCACAAGTATACCCATATGTAATAAAGCTGCTTAACCAAAAGATAATTTGTCTATGGCTGGGGACCTAATGCTATGGCTGCATGTCTTTCATTCATGAGAAAACCATACAGGGAAATATGGAAAAGGAACTATTTGGGACCATAGATATTTATTAAAATCACTGTCCTGCTTATAATAGTTTTGCCAAGGACCTGCTTCACTATAATCTATGATCATTGCCATAGAAAGTGTCACCTAACCTATAGGAAAATAAGCAGCTTTCCAACAAAAATGGATATGGCACATTTTTGAGCCATGTCAGTTGGCAACAAGGGTATTGAATTCTGCAATCTATGATTGCCCTAGACACTAGGATTCGGTTCCATCAATAACTATGATTACTTTATGGCACAAAATCGTGCCATCCGTCTTCTGCCAGTTAAAGTTCTTTTTAGGCCTAGTTATCTTAATGTTAAAAAGTTAAAATAAAAAACCTAACACTCTGAAAATTTAAACCCACATAGCTACATTAGCAGTTTAGCCTGGTTACCTCTAGGCTAGCTCTCATTGTTTTGACATCATGAATTTGTAGCACTTATTGAACCCATACTAAGTTAGTTATGACATAATCAATTTCTTAGACAAGTCAACACCAGTCTCTATTAAGTTACGCAATCTAAATCAAGTCTGATGCTATGCTTTTACACTGTGTTTTCAACATAATGATACAATTCAATTCAGCATCCAATTCAACTAGTATATAGACACTAAATAAAAAGCCTAATGTGGTGCAATTGCCACAAAATTAGAAATTTTACAGAATTTCAGAATCAGAATTTGCCAGTGAGTTTTTTCTTCATCATTCTTATGAAGCATTTCAAGTTGAAAAAATCTGCTTGAACTTTGCAAAAAAGCATGTTTTTAAAATATTTAATCTTTTTAAAATAGAGCAAGCTCTTAGCCAAGAGAACTGTACCACTTTGCTAGAATTTCTGATCAAATGGTGCAAGTTTGAAAAAAAAACAGTTAGATAAGTTCTTTTAAAATCAATTATGTATATATATATACAAGGCCAACTCCTCCATTGGTGGAGTAAGGGGAAGAACTCCCATCGCCAGAATTTCATTTTCTAAAATCCATCAGCTGAATCCAATGACATGAATCCCATTGTCCAAATCCTCTCCAAATCCTCTATTAAGCTCCCAAAAACCATGTTGTTTTACCTGTTTGCAAAAACTGACTGCCTGCCATCATCCAGACTGACTCTCGCCTGTCTCCTCTCTCCTCTGCTCTCTCATCTTTAATCTCTCCTATCTCCTCTCTGCTCTCATCTCCTCACTTATCTATCATTTCTCATCTCATCTCTCATCTCTTATCTCTACTCTCTTATCTCTCCTCTCTGCACTCTCATATTAACTCTCTTCTTTCTCCTCACTACTTTCTCCTCTACTTTTTCCTCTCTCCTCTTTTATCTCTTCTCTCTTCTCTCTCCTCTCCTTTATCTCCTCTCTGCTCACTCATCTCTCTACTTTCTCCCCTCTCCTCTTTCCCTTATAATCTCGCTTCTCTCTCCTCTCTCTCCCCTCATCTCTACTCATTTATCTCTTCTCTCTCGTCTTTCAGCTCTACTCCCTCCTGTCTCTTCTTTCTCATCTCTTACCCCCCTCTCTTCTCTCCTCTCAATTACCTCATCTCTTCTCTTGCCTTTATTCTCTTTTTTCTTTTCTCTAATCTGTCCCTTTTAATTCTCTCTGTTCATGTTCTCTTTCATCTAATCTTTTATCTTCTCTTTCCTTTTCTCTTTTCTCTATTCCATTTCATTTAGCCATTTCATCCTCTCCATGAAACAGATATCATCAAAATCCTTCCCATTAAACTACAATCCATCATATATCATCTCCTTCAAGCTACAATCCATTAATTTAAAAATATTATCTTTATCAAATTTCAGTCAATCAAGACTATGAAACTGAAGTTTATAAAAATATGCTTTTTAATTGTCTGGGTATACATTAAAAAATCTTCCAAATCTTCCAAATCCTCCATAAAACCTCATGAAATATCATAGCATGTTTTCTCATCTCTCCCTTCTCTTCTTGCTTCTGTCTCCATTCTTCTCTCTTATCTCTTCTCTCCTGTCTTCTCTCAATTCTCTCTTATATCTCCTCTTCTCTCTCATCTCTTATCTCTACTCGCTTATCTATCGCTTATCTCTCTCTTCTCTTTTCTCTATTGTCTCTCCTCTCTGCTCTCATTTCTCATACTCCTATTTTCTCTCTTACCCTCTCCTTTTTCATCTCTCATCTTTCCCCTCTCCTCTCTACTGTCTCCTGTCTTATCTCTCCTCTCTCTTCTCTCTCCTTTGTACTCTCTTATCCTTCCTCTTTCCTCCCATCTTTCTTCCCTCCTCTGCTCTCTCATTTTTCCTCTCTCCCCTCTAAATTCTCTTCTCTTCTCTCTCCCTTCATCATTCCCGCCTCACTCCCCTCTGTCATCTTTAATCTTTAATCTCTCATATCTACTGTCTTTTCTATCATCTTTCTATTCTCTCTTCTCCTTGAAATCTCTCTTCTCTCTACTTTCTTATCTGATGGACTGAAATTGCCAATAATTAAACTAATTGAAATTTTTCACCCACCTCCTCCATTACTGAAATTGCACAAATGATAGCTGGCTTGAATTTGTGTACGCAACGCAACCCCCCCCCCCCCAACTACAATCTTGGCAGAAAGTTTAAAAGTATGGAAATCATTTTTTCAATGCTGTGCTTTTTGTTTTCATATTTAAAGCAAATAACTTATATCCCTAAACTCAGCGTTGCAAGATCTTTCCAGCAATATAATTCTCTCCTCTCAAAGCTTAAAACTCAAGGAACAGTTAGCCTTTGAACTTCCTGATTTAAAGCATTGAAGTATTGAGTGTAAATTCACTGCCTGCTACAGTAAAAGGCTCGCAAGTTTATTCATTGAATTTCACTGCCCACCTAATACACAGGGCTGCCTTTTGAAAGATGCCAATAATAAAACCAATTGAATCTCGACACAGTCCTATCTATCTGCTTACAATGTACTTTGCTATGTACACTCAGCCCAAACCAATCCCCCCTATTCTGGGGGAATCATTTAATTTTATTGCAGCCCTAACACGCAGGCCAGCGACCCAGGCTTGATTCCAAGTGTAGTCACATTAATTTGGGGCTGAATTGGAATCTTGGCTTGGCTCTGCTCGTGCAATTAACGGCCTTGAGAGCCAACCCCCCAAGGCACAGTGAAGTGTACATGCCTAATGAAGTTAGGGCCGCTGTACACTCCTGTGTGAGTGTGTGCCTACGTATGTATCTGTGCGCTTATATGCCTGCTCAGGGGAGTCGGTGGAATAGGCAATAATGCATCACGTCAGTTGTGTGCCTATGTCGCTTAAAGTGTGCCAGGGTGCACACAACCCCCTGCCTCTAATAAAATAGTCCTAGTGAGTGCAAGAATAGTTGTTGTTGCTAGTAAAGTGAATGATCACCTTGTCTTTAGCAGGATAGCTTTTTTACTCATAGAAGAAATAGGCCTAGTGCTGTCTTGTTTGCTCATGATAGACAAAACTGGGTAGCAGCAATAGCAGCAGTTTGTGATTCTCTTGGATAGAAATAGTATGTGCTTTTTTGTCCATTTAGTATGATGTCTCATTTTGGGACCAGAAGTAGAAGCTTTAGTTTTTACTTCTAGAAACTAGAAGTAAAAGTCTAGAAGTTTATATCATCTAGATCTTGACCATGGCCTTCTACATTTGGCATTAGGATCCAATATTGTTGTAGGCTCTAGATATCTTAAAAACTTATCTCCTAAAATTCTTATGCTATAAAACATAGCACAAATATATGGGCATGTCTTTAAATATCAAAGCCTAAGATAGCCAAAGCATACAGAACTTGTTCAACCTCCTTTAAACTTTATAGAGGTTGGAAAATATCATATTTTCAAGATTTTTAAGACTTGAGATTAAGCCTAATTATTATCTAGTAGGCCTATTTACATTATTCTATCTATCAATGCTAATGTTTTCGTTTTTTGTATGTATAATGATGGTAATAAAAGGAAAGACAATTATTATATAATATTGAGCTTGTTAGTAACTTGATATACATCAAATATAAATATGATATTATTGTAGTCACCAATAGTCACATAGTCACAAAGTTTTTATTTGTATCTATTCATATAAAGTCTTTTACTCTTTACATTTTTTGCAATGTTTGCAATGGTATTGCCTAATTATATTACTCAAAAAATGCACAACAATAAGGTCCACTATTTGAAAACTAATAATGGTTGATCAGGACATGCAAAAGATTTTATAAAAGCCAAATTTCATCATACCAAAAATTCTCAAGCAGTTATGTTTTTATGTAATGTAAAATTTGTGCATTTTTAAAGGGTTTGCTAATTAAGTTTTCAAGAATATGAAATTGAGGTCTTTAATGAAATAGAAGTTTTAATATTATGAAAAAAATTTATGTAGTGTAATTCAGGCCTTGTGAAAGCACTCCCATGCAAGTTGCTACATAGCTACATTGCTGTAATGCATAACTGACAAAATTGTCTTAAATGTGTAAGCACAAGGTAGCCCTAATAGGCACTTAAAGGGAAGACTCCTATATCACAGGTCTACCTAAATCTTCACTGGTTATAACTATCCTTTTTACATTTATATATTATATGTAATATGTATTTGAATGTATTTCTGATCCAGAGACAGGCACTTGAAGTATTGTATCTTCCAAGACCTAGCCTCATATGCATGTCCATGGCTACTAGCAATGCAGCTTATCCTTTGAAATTCAACATAATTAGCAAGTGCGGCACTACGGCAGCTCGCACAGCTAAAATGCAATTACCCCATGCTACTGTGGACACTCCAGTGTTTATGCCAGTTGGCACTAAAGGCAGTTTAAAAGCATTGACAACTGACGAATTGAGCAAACTTGGTTGCCGAATTATGCTTGGAAACACTTATCACCTGGGTTGTAGGTAAGGCTGGCTTGTTATGCTAATAGAAAAATAGATAAAAATTCGATTTTGGCGATATTTGGGTGCCAAGTAGTTAAAGGTCATTCCACAACCAGCGCCTGAGCACACACAAGCACGCCAATACTGTACGCCGGCATGCACTCGTACACATGCTCATACAGGGTGTACAGTGTTTCTGACTTTCTAATCGCCAGGCATGTGCACCCTCTGTGCCTTGGATATCGGTCCTTGATAGAGACAAGCTTAACCCTCTTCCTGACTAACTATAACTTGGCTCAAACAAATGAATTTCCTTTCCCTCGAAAAGACCGGGGCCAGAAATCCTGTCTTCATCCGGCGGTCTTCACGGCTACATGCACTGGCCGCATGCTCTGTTGACAGATTCTGGCGGCTTTCAAATGGTCTCGCTATCCAAGCTGTGCAATATTGACGAAGGCGGCGTCACATTCACCAGCCCCTACAATGGCACTGAGCTTCGATTAACTCCTGAAGAATCTATTAGAATTCAGAATGGTATTGGCGCGGATATAATGATGCAGTTAGACGATGTTGTGCACAGCAGTACAACTGGGCCGCGCGTTAAAGAGGCTATGGAACGGTGAGAGTGACAAGTATTTTATATCTAATCTCCACATAAGTAGCTTTAGAAGGAAAAATTACAGTTTTAGTATCAATTCTAAACTTCATTTACTCATAAAAGTAGTAGAGCTTGGATTATGTCGCAACAAACCTTTTATTTCTTAGTCTCTGTATCCTCTAGGCCGCAGGGTTTGGCAAACTTTTTTACCTCAAGGGCCAGATAAAGAATCCAGCTCATGACAGCGGGCTGGGTGAGAATAAAAAGGAGAGGGAATAGATGACGGATCGGAGAAAATAATGGGGAGGACATGTGAGAGATGCAATGAGAGAACAGATAAATAAGAGGGGAGATAGAAGAGAAGAGGGGAGAGAAGAGAGATGAGAGAGGAGGTGAGAGGAAGCAGAGAAGAGACACCAACCTTGAGCGGGTCGGATTGCTATTTCAAGTTTCAATAAAGGAGTTCACCGACCCCTGCTTTAGTTTCTTCCTAGTTTTCAGCCTGTTTTAACCTTGTGTAATTTGCAGGCTATTTAAAATCAAATTACAACAACTTGCAACTGTTTATCTAGCGGTTGCTTGTTAAAATTGTCTTTTACTCTTTTATTTCAATAGAATTATGTAGCCTCACTTAAAATTGCTTAAATTCAATGGGCTCTCGTGGTTTTACCTCGCCTGGTTAAGTCACTAGTACATCATGTACTTCTTTAGTTTGCTTGTGTTGTCTCAAACACAGCGTTGGAACTAGAATTCAATGTTTGATTATTAGGTCCATATGGTCTGCGACTCTACATATCTCTCCACTTCACTGTTACCTGCCTCTGCTCCTTTGCCCATCTGTCCCACCTTCAGCACTCCATCACTTCTCGCAACATGCCCAACTGAATGCTAATCAACACCCTGTCACATTGATTTGTCCAGCTCCATACGCTGGTTGGACCGCTGTTTGGCAGCCAATGCTCGGCCTACACAACAGTGCCTATTCCCAATAGTGCAAGGCGGTCTGGACTCGGATCTGCGCATTCAATCGCTAGATGCGCTGGCTAGTAGAGATGTAGCTGGTTTTGCTATTGGCGGTCTTAGCGGCGGCGAAGCTAAGTCAACATTTTGGCGAATTGTTAAATTGTGCACAGAAAGATTACCAGCTGGTAAGCCGCGCTATTTGATGGGCGTCGGCCTACCATTAGATCTGGTTGTTTGCGTTGCGCTTGGCGTAGACATGTTTGATTGCGTTTTGCCAACTAGAACTGCACGATTCGGTGTGGCGCTGGTGCCAGAAGGTCAGTTGCAGTTGAAGAAGCGACAGTTTGAAACTGACTTGAGACCTATTGACGATCGGTGCAGCTGTCCCTGCTGTACCGGCGGCTACTCTCGTGCTTATTTGGCTACACTGCTCAAAGAGGACGGTGTAACCCTGGGCTGCAGTCTGCTCACTGCTCACAACGTAGCTTATATGCTCAATCTAATGTCCGAGATGCGACAGAGTCTAGTTGACGGCAAATTTTCAGAGTTTGTTCGTCATTTCTTTCGCTTGCAATATCCTAATCCGACAGATTATCCAGAGTGGGCTGTTGAAGCTTTGAAATCGGTTGGAGTGTCGCTGCTTAGTGGCGAGGATGTTAAGAAATCGAGTTGTAATGTTGATGGAAGTGGCGATGTTGAAGTGAAATAATTGTTGCTGCGACTTTTAGTTTAGAGTCTTTGTTGCTGAGGTCATTCTGTTGTGAAATCCTCTGTGCCATTTGTCTATGGTAAAAACTGTCAAATCTGTCAAGCAAATGAATCCTTCAGTCACATTAATGCACAAGCCTGTACTAACTAACTACATGTGCACTGTATTAGGCCGTTTGTTTTTTATCTCAATTCTCAGTACTTGTGGTTAGGGCCTCTATATTACACCGGCAAACAAAAGACATAAAGAAGCACATCGCTTATGTAAAAGCTTTAAGTTTAAAGTTAAAGTTTAAAGCTTATGTAAGTTATTATTAAACAATTATAAAATACTCGTAAATGTCTCGAAGTGTTAGGAAGGCTTGTTTTTGGTGTTTTTTGGATTTTGACTTCGATTTACTCGTATTTTCCCTTTGAAATGACCTGCGGATTTCAAGGTTTCCTAATTGTTCAACTCTGCCTATCTGCCTACCTATAGCTGCTGCTGCTACTGTTTTAATGAAGGCATTTCAAAATTTGTCAGTTGTGTCATTTTGGCAGCAATATCTTCCAGCTTTGCGTTAGTACTACGATAGTTAGGTAATTTTTTTGTTTTCACTAACTATATTGGATTGCAATTTACTGAACAAATACATATATTTGCAATTATAAAGGCCATTTTTAATGGTATTTGCTAGTTATTAATTCGGAGATATACATATTTAGATGAATTGTTTTTTTAACTTACATATTTTTTTATTCTGGTTTGCGTCAATGGATTAGAAGTTTCGAGATGCTACACTTGTTGTACGCAAGGATTTCCAAGAAACGTACATGTAGTAGTCCTTCGTTGTACCAATGACAACTTAAGCAGAAGGACGCAACACTAAGATTCAATGTTTAATTATTATTATACGTGCATTTGCATGTCTCATGTGCCTAAAAATCATTAAAATGGCACGGCTCATCTCATTGGTTTTATGAATCCATTTTGTCATTCTTAGCTGACTGTGTAACAATATGTGTAACAGAGATTCACAAAACCCAAAATTCGAGCTGTGCCGTGCGTTTTTATGATTTTTTGATACAGGAAATGTAGGTAAAATAAAAAATTAGCATAGAATCCTAATTTTCTGAAGAAGAAGCTTTATGAATATCAATAGAGCTATAAGAAAGGCACAGTATATCAACAGATGAACACTGGATCTGTCTCCTATCAAAAGCAATGACAATTTTTGTGCTGAAAAATTAAAACCTCCTATCTCTGTAGTGTATTTTTCGGCGAAAAGTTGCCTTCAAAACATTTACCATAGATTTCGAGTGTTGCGTCCTATGTTACTTAAGTAGTCCTTGCGTTGTACGTTGTAGACTGATTACAGAACCAGGTTATACTTCATTTACTATTGAATAATTCTACTGTAAGTTCTGTGAGCTAAGAACATTAGCTTCAAGCTTCACAAAAGGAATCAGTATTGTACGTTTGCATATACTCGTAAAATGGCTTCTGGCACAACACACGTGTTCCTTGCAATCTGGCGGTTTAGAGAATCAGATCAGTCCAGGTCAGTCGCAGCTGTCGGCAAACGGAGCTACGAGCCGTAGCGTCACTTCTCCATGCTCGCTACCCGAGCTGCCTCCAGCGACGGCGGTGCAGCCGCTGCCGCCGCAGAACGAGCCGCCGCCGCCTCCGCCGGAGCCACGGATTACGGAGGCGCCGCCGCCGCTGAAGCCGCCACCACCGCCGGCAGCTCCCCTTCGATCACCGCCGGTGCCGCCGCCGCCGCCTCCGCCCCCGAAGCCGCCGACACCTGTGTTGCTGCTGCCAGCAACGCCGCCGACCCAGCCGTCGGCCAGACCGTTGCCTCGATCTCCGTCGGTCGTGAACCACCTCGCCTTGACCGCCTTTCCCAACCAGCCGGCTCCGCAGCCGCCGTGATTGTTGCCCTCGGGTGTTGATCCCGGGTCGTTAGAGCCCGGCTGACCATTGACGCCTCCAAGTCCATGGCTGCCAGAGCTTGACTCGAATGCGTTGCTTGCGTTCTCTTGTGCCTCTCCTGGAAATCCTGCAATAAGATCGTGCAATGAGGTGCATTTGTGGTTTTAGAAGTTTTCGGGAGTTCGACTCGGCAAGCAAGAATGCAATTAAGAATGCTCATTTTAACGCAAATATAGACTACGCTCGTACATACAAGCACATAATCTTGCACAGACTTTTGTGTACACTCAGCAACATCGAAAAGTCGCCATCACAGAAGATTCCGTCTGTGGTCGACACTTTTTGAGAGTGCAGGCAAAGTCTCCCAATCTTTGCGAATGACGCAACTCAGCTACACCGCGGCAGACTTGAATGGAAGAATGCAGTGGGGGGAGCGGAGTGCGAGGGTTGGACGGATTAAAGCTACCCTGATCAGTTTTCTCGTCTCTTATTTCAGTACAGTCCAAGAGAAATTGCTCACTGACGCATACAGTGGCGACTTTTCAATGTTGCTGAGTATACGAGGTATATGTAAATCTACACTCAGCGACATGTCAACGTTTCTATTTTTACACCAGTCAGTGGTCAGCTTTTTCTCAGTCCCAAGTGACACAATTCACACCACGTCCGCGGTTCCCAGATTGCGGATTGAGATCAAATTAGCCCGCACGCGTTCGTCTGGCCCTGAGACCAACGCTTGGCGTGGAGCTTGGAGGCGCCCTCGTCAGTAAAGTGCACATATGACGTGAAAGAACGTCAACCAAGATCGCAAACCCAATGGCAACTGGTGAAGTACGTGGAGCGGCTTTAAGACTAAAATTCACACTCTTAGGTGCAGGGTGGTCCGTAGACACAGCGGGGAGGCGAGGGTCGTCCATTTCTCGCTCACCGGTGCGGACATATCCTGCGCCTCCGCCACCGCCTGCCGCGATCAGCGGTCGGGCGTCCCCAGCCCGGTAGACGAAGCTGCCGCCTCCTCCACCGCCTGCGGCATAAACAGAAGCGGCCGGGCCACCAGCCTGTCCCACAACAATGCTCAGAACGGTTCCAACTGTCAGGACAAAGCTACCATTGACGGAAGCTCCGAATCCGCCGGGTCTGCCCGATGGGTTGTCGCCGCCTTTGGCACCGATCGCCTCGATGAGGTAGCAGCCAGTGACGTTGATCACAGCGAACTGGACGGAGCCGTGTCTGCCTGAGCCGCTGTCTTGAGTTCGGTTTTTGGGATTAGCGCCTCACTTATTATATAGATCCATGTACCTCATCTAGTACATCTTCAAACTGTACTTTTAGTATTTCAATCTAGTGGTTTTATTGTGAACGAGGATTAAGAATAAAAAACTTGATCCTTTTAGAAATAACGACGGATATCGAGAGATTACATGACGCATGTAGCTGTCTCAATTCGAGCTTGTCATAAATGCAGGGAGTCTTCTATAGAGTCCTAAGTTTAACTAACTAATAAAAATCTGCTTGTCTCACTTTTTAAAGTCGCAGTATTGTTCTCAATCAGCTGCTGCATCAAGATCCGCAGCTTCTCCTCGGTTCCCTCCGCTGTCCAAACGCTCGCGCCGACCTCCGAACCCAGCGATCTCATCACGTAGCTCCCATTGATGTCAGAGGCGAATGCTAGCTGACAGATGCTGCTCGTTGGGACGAACACGGCAACTGAGCACTTTCTCAGCCGGCACCTGTTCACACAGTCCAACTCTGTCGGCACGTCCGTTAAGTTGGCGACATTGCTGCTCATGACAGCCGTGGGGAATGGTACAGCGCTTGGGCTTCGAGTGTATCTTGAGCAGGACTCTGAAACACAGACGTGGTTTTCACCTGCATATAATTTAATAACTCGTTTATGATTGTTTCACCTACACTGCGTATGTAACACATACCTTTCCCAATTGCTGTTGCAATGTTTCCGAGGCAACATAGCATTACCAGTTTGATATACAGTATCGTAGTGTGTGAATTCATGGCTTGTTAGCCTTATTACGAGCGTAATTAGTTTTGTAGTAGAAAAAAATCAACTTAAGATTTACAGATTCTAAATGTCATGGGATGCGTGCCTGTTTTTCTACCATGGTTTTTTTGCAGAAAAAATCATTGAGTTTGTCTACTGTTTTATGGAAAGACAGAGGGAAGGAATTTGTTAATTCTCATTGGCTGCATGGGCCTAAAGCTGGCATACAGTCAACTTAAAAGCATGAATAATTTGCTAGAACACAGCGCTTTAGAACGATCAAATTCTATCCCATTGTGAAGCATGGCTAAAGAAGCAACAAGCGCGCTTGTGTTGCGGGATGCAGCTTTATAAAGCCTATGTTTTTTTGAGCAGGTTGCTTAAAGACAACTTTGCGTTTTCCTCAATTCAAAGGAGTATAGTCGGCACGAGATTCTTTTGCCAATTGTAGCTTAGGTTTTTCCCACTACATGCATAAGCCTGTGTAAGCTTTTAGGTAACATAAAGTAGCTACCAAGGACGACTAAAGTAACATATATACTTACATATGTAAGTAGTCCTTGGTAGCTATTCTACACGTGAATGTACTTTGTTTTGCTGCTTCTGGCAGTCTAAAAGCACAGAAGGAATGCAGCTGACAAGGTGTTAGAGCTATAAGAGCTATAAAAGTATTTGCAAAATTTAATTTATATTACTATTAGCAGTAAATTTTGAATTGATTTTCACTCCTCAATGAGCGCAGTTAGATGCAGTTGAGCAGTATGGAATGTCTGATTTTTACGCCAAAGTAACCGCGGGTTCCATTCTGCACTAACCATGTGGTAAAACTTAGCTGTGTCTTGGTGGGCGTGGACCGGTGAATGCCAGCTGAAAGTTGGACTCCTTATACTATTCATGGAACTTCATGGTTATACCTCTTTCATTTAGTCTAGAGATCGAGGGTAATTTTTGTGGTGTCGATTAAAGGGGGCGGCCCCCAAATTGTTGACCCATTTGCGGACACCACTGGCGTAATGAAGCTGCGGTATGCAGTTTGGCATGTGAAGTTGAAGGACTAGCCTCTGCACTCGCTAATCGTGTCCTGTGAATTATATAGTTAGCAGTGAAATCTTTAGATAGTTTAATTTTTCTATCGCTAATTATTTCATTTGTTAAACATCGAACCATATCTGTAGTGAGTTTTGGAAGTGCGTCTCTTGGGAGCGTCATAGTAAGAGACGTCATCTCGTGAATGCGCCATGGGACCAATTAATGGAGCTCAGTAGTGCTAAAAGGTCCAGGTTGGTTTGGCCCAAATTTGAGAGACAGGTTCTTCACCTTATATGCACGAGCACCGAACTACGATCGTGCAATAAAGCTTTCAACTTTCATTTGACTGGATGGCTTGCGAATTCTCGTAACTAACGACCTCGCGCTTGATGGGTTCAGGGTGTGTCAGAAAAGTATTTTTTAAACGTGTAATGATGAACCCAAACCACAATAACATTTTGGTGTGACTAAAAACTTTTTTATTGTCAATAAGTCAAGTTTAAACTCTCCCTGTGACTGATGAGTTCAGGTTAAAAATTTTGTTACAATTGTTCGGTCTTTTGTCTGTCTGTCTAATCGATATATTCAGATAAAATGACAAGTAGATGGCCCAAAAAGCTGAGCTGAGGTCTCTACAATCATCAAAAGGTGAAAAACCATGCACCTAAACCTCACTCAGTAGCCATCAGCAGCAGGCAAATCCTCTGACACGAAACTGAGCTAAGGAAAAGACAAGGACAAAATACGCAGTTGAGTACCTGGTGATAGCACTGATAAGAAATTGAGGCAAAAGCTACTTTCTTTTAATAAGACTAAAAAGACTGATAGGAAAGATGCTCCATATCATATTCGACGATGAAGAACTGTGCTATGACAATGTTTCTGAGAGGACGAAAAGGAACGATGATGCTTGTAGATAGCTGGTTTCATCCTTGCTTGTGTTCATGTTAGCTACCCCATTGACAAACAGACAAGATAAGCATGTATTTGCGCAGCTTCTATATGCAACTTAAGCAACAACAATTTGCTCAACATGTCTGGTTGGTTGGGAGTTTCAAGTTGGTTTATCAGTGTGTTTACAAGTGAGTTTATGAGTGGCGTTTATGAGTGAGTTTATAAGTGTGTTTATGAGCTTGTTTAAGACACCGATTGTAGCTATAATTCTTTATCTACATGCCAAAAAAACATGAGTCGACTATTATATATTAAGTCTCGTAATTCCATTGTGCCTTATAGACGTCTGCATTTTGGCATTCCTCCCGATCCTATGAAAACACATGTAATCGAAAGAATTAGTTTAGTGTGGTGACTCCAATAACTAATTTGAATGCTTAATTGCTGATACTACTGAGTATAATTCAAAGTTAAATTTCTTAGTTTTTAGGTAAAGTTTTAATTTTAAATCAGTTGTTTAAGAATTTTCATTGTGCCGCCGATCACAATTCGTCTTAATCGCAGCTGTCAGCAACCGGTACCAACAGCTGCAGTGTCCCTCGTCCCTGTTCGGCCGTGTTACCGCCAGCGATGCCGGCGCAGCCGCTGCCGCCGCAGAATGAGCCGCCGCCGCCGCCGCCTCCGCCGTTATCGCCGTTTAAGGACGCACCGCCGCCGCTGAAACCACCGCCGCCACCGGCAGCTCCGAATCGCACTGAGTCACTACCTTTATCATTTGTGCCCGATCCGCCGCCGCCTCCGAAGCCTCCGTCTCCGCAATCATAGCTTCCATCTCCGGCAACGCCACCGACCCAGCTTTCAGCCAGACCGCCGCCTCGCTCGCCGTCGCTGGAGCCTCGCCTCGGGTTGACTGGCCGGCCGAGCCAGCCGGCGCCGCAGCCGCCGTGGTTGCTGAGGCCAGGCGTGACGTTGGGATTATTCCAGCCAGGCTGACCGTTGACACCCCCGAATCCCGTGGCATTTTTGCCGTTAAGCTCTTTTCCATCGCTTCCATTCGATTTTGTCTCTCCGTTGCAACCTTGAAGTGAAGTGAGTTAAAGACGTAATAAAATCTTGCAAACTCGTTACTAACGATAGCAAAAGATAATGCGGGTAAACTCTATGGATATTGTTTGAAGGCCAAGCACTGCGTGTTTTCGGTATTGAGAATTATGAGTTTCCTTTCACCTGGTGTAAAGCCTGTTGCACCGCCTCCGCCGCCAGCCGCAATCAGCAGGGAGCTGCCGTTTGCCGTGTACACAAAGCTGCCACCGCCGCCGCCGCCGCCGCAAGAAAACAACATCGCGGCTCCCCCGGCTTGTCCGACAACAATTTTCAGCAGATTTCCGGCCGTTAGGTTGAAATTTCCCAAGATCGCAGCTCCGGAGCCACCTGAAGAGTCAACATTCGAGTTGTTCCCACCATTAGCTCCGACCACCTCGATACGGTAGCAGCCGGTCACGTTGATCACAGCATCCTGGATAGAGCCGTAACGGCCTGAGCTGCTGTCTGAAAGTAGAATTTAAATCATGATGTTAATCCTGATGCCCCTGGTGCTAAAGCCCCTGGTGCTAAAGCCCCTGGTGCTAAGATCCTGATGCTAAAGCCCCTGGTGCTAAGATCCTGATGCTAAAGCCCCTGGTGCTAAAGCCCCTGGTGCTAAGATCCTGATGCTAAAGCCCCTGGTGCTAAAGCCCCTGGTGCTAAGATCCTGATGCTAAAGCCCCTGATGCTAAAGCCCCTGGTGCTAAGATCCTGATGCTAAAGCCCCTGGTGCTAAGATCCTGATGCTAAAGCCCCTGATGCTAAAGCCCCTGATGCTAAAGCCCCTGGTGCTGAAGACTCTGGTGCTAAGATCCTGGTGCTAAAGCCCCTGGTGCTAAAGCCCCTGGTGCTAAAGCCCCTGGTGCTAAAGCCCCTGGTGCTAAAGCCCCTGGTGCTAAAGCCTCTGGTGCTAAGATCCTGATGCTAAAGACCCTGATGCTGAAGACTCTGGTGCTAAAGCCCCTGGTGCTGAAGACTCTGGTGCTAAGATCCTGGTGCTAAAGCCCCTGGTGCTAAAGCCCCTGGTGCTAAAGCCCCTGGTGCTAAAGCCCCTGGTGCTAAAGCCCCTGGTGCTAAAGCCTCTGGTGCTAAGATCCTGATGCTAAAGACCCTGATGCTGAAGACTCTGGTGCTAAAGCCCCTGGTGCTAAAGCCCCTGGTGCTAAAGCCTCTGGTGCTAAGATCCTGATGCTAAAGACCCTGATGCTGAAGACTCTGGTGCTAAAGCCCCTGGTGCTAAAGCCCCTGGTGCTAAAGCCTCTGGTGCTAAGATCCTGATGCTAAAGACCCTGATGCTGAAGACTCTGGTGCTAAAGCCCCTGGTGCTGAAGACTCTGGTGCTAAGATCCTGATGCTAAAGCCCCTGGTGCTAAAGCCCCTGGTGCTAAGATCCTGATGCTAAAGCCCCTGGTGCTAAAGCCCCTGGTGCTAAGATCCTGATGCTAAAGCCCCTGATGCTAAAGCCCCTGGTGCTAAGATCCTGATGCTAAAGCCCCTGGTGCTGAAGACTCTGGTGCCGGCTAGCCCACTTTAATTTAACTTGCGCCCCAACAGAAAAATTGTATGTCTCTGGTAGAAGGAAGTGTGATTCTAAGATCCAATATGACCTCCATTGGTCTAATTGAATTCATGCACACCTAAAACCGTAATGTCGTACGTATCAATACTTTATTTCAGCGTACTCGTACATTTTAAGGCTGAAAAGACAAAGCAAAATAACGGTCTACGTAGCTCGTAATTTTCCCCTGACAAGAACGAATGTTGCTCACTGGAAAAAACAAGCGGCGAAAGGCGGAATTTCCGCGCAGCGAGAAGTTCATCGAATCCTTCCACAGTCCACACTTTTGCGCCATCCTCGGAGCCAAGAACCCTACGCACGTGACTTCCGGGTGGTCCAAGGGTTCGAGAGGCGTCTTTTAGCATTAGGAGCTGACAGACTCGGATCGTCTCCATGACAACGGCTAGAACGCAGCTGCGCAAGCGGCATAGCATCAGACAGTTCGGCACATTTGTCACGTCGGTGATGTTGACTATTTCAGTGCTGGTTGAAGCGCTGATGTTGATGGCCCCGGTGTTTAGCTCGTACTTTAGGCAATTGCGAGTACGTTTAGCTGAAACATTGGTGAAGAATTCAAGCAATGCAGCTTTACATGTAAGTAGATAAGTCTGCTTGCGCAAGTATGTAAGACATTCATTTTTTCAGGTGCATCCACCAGGAGACAGGGCCACCCACCAAGAGACAGGGGCGCCCACCAAGAGACAGGGGCGCCCACCAAGAGACAGGGGCCACTCACCAAGAGACAGGGGCCACTCACCAAGAGACAGGGGCCACTCACCAAGAGACAGGGGCAGCCACCAAGAGACAGGGGCACCCACCAAGAGACAGGGGCCACTCACCAAGAGACAGGGGCACCCACCAAGAGACAGAGGCACCCACCAAAGAGACAGGGGCCACCCACCAAGAGACAGGGGCCACCCACCAAGAGACAGGGGCACCCACCAAGAGACAGGGTTTTCCACCTGGAGATAGGGGCGCTCACCAAGAGACAGGGTTTTCCACCAGGAGACAGGGGCCTCAACTAGGACAGGCATGGATAACAGAAGCAGAGAAGGGCGTGTGTTCTCAACCGAATTTGTCTAAGCACAGCAGTTGAGCTTTTTGTGCGTTTTAACTTTTTGGGCTTTATAGCTAGGTCTCAACTAGTCTGCATTCTTTGCTGGTAGTTTCCTTAATTGGCATCAATGCAGACCTAGATGCAGCTATTCCCGGAATCTCCTAGGCAAGTTTCAGTATTTGAATGGGGTAGCCAACCTATAGTTAGCTGATGAGGATGACTTGGTGAAGCCTACAAAGACGCTTAACGACATGTTCTTAAGCAGTGAAGGCATATTTACCAGTTTGCTTAATTGGCATTTACTCACGGAATCTGCAAAGCAAATTTCGACTCAGTCTTAAAATGGAAGCCACACTATAGTTAGTGCTGAGCGAGCGTCATGGACAAAAGGGAAGCCGGGCCGAGGGAGGGTGATACTGATATTGGATGTTTTTTGGAATCCTTGCTTAGCAACGCCTCAACTCAAGCAGCATGCGGTTTTCAGCTAATTGGCGCTGCTGTATAGTAGGCTTTCTAGCTGTAAATAAGAATGCCAACTTAAGCCAGCCCCAAAAAGAGCAAGGCTTCGCTTGTGCTTTTGGTAGCTTTCTTCTGCAACATGTCTGCTTTTCTTATTGCTGCTGCAGTTCTCTTGAACTGCGTGTCTCCGATTCTGACTGCCGCCAGCTCACAGTCGGGTAGGTCCATTGTAAAATTTGCTTGCTGAAAGCCTACTTGACGAGTGAAAAATTGGAAGATAATTTGTTGTTATTATTTCAGTGCTTTCTTCTGCCGAGGTCTCGCCAACCACAGCTGCTCCGATGACGTCAGAGCCTGGTCGAAGCGTTGCCGACTGCGCGCTGAAATGCGAACCCCCGCATATGAAATTCTGCTCCGCCTTCGCCTTTGTCCCTGAGAGTAAGGTCTGCCTGCTCACAGAGGCGCAGAATGCCGACTTCGCATCCGTCGCTCCTAGCGGCTTGGTTTATCGAAAGAGCATCGATAGCGATAGTGAGTTGTGGGGAAATTAAATGTCATTGTAACAAATCTGTAAGGATAAACTGTAGCTTGTAGTTTGTTAAACTGTTAGCTTGAACATCGAATTTCGCGTTTCTTTTATAGAAACTCTAGTGGAGATTAACGGCAAGAAATTCCAAGTAATCCAGCACAGGTCGAAGGGCGATCTCAGCTTTGCCAGGGGATGGACTCAGTATGAGGACGGATTTGGAGATGAGACAGACTTCTGGATCGGTGAGCAAAGTTAATTGTTTTAATTCAATAATTAAGTGCAAGAATTGTACAGTACCAAAAGCAACTGTAATTTTAGGTCTTCGCAAAATCCACGAGCTGACTGGTAGCTCACCAAAGCTTCTACGAGTCGAGGCTGTCACCTGGTCGGATGAGCTCTACGTCAGCGAGCACTCTGGCTTCTCTGTGGCCGATGCCAGCACAAACTACAAAATGAGCTACACTTCGTTTTTGAGCGACAGGTCCAACACGACCGAAAACCCGCTTAAAAATCTGGATGGAATGAAGTTCTCCACCATGGACCGTGACAACGATGGGGGCTCTGGTACTTGTTCCAATGGCCGCGGAAACGCGGGCTGGTGGTTCAAGAACTGCGGCTATTCCAATCCGAACGGGGTCTATCACAACTCTGCTGTGATTCACAGCTCAGCCATGCATTGGCTGGGCACCGCACCCATAAAAACCGCGCTGAAGAGCATTCGAATGATGATCCAGTTGGCTTAACTAACAACCAGTGTACTCTGTGTGTAACAGTTTATAAATTACGTCTCGTATGCACCGAAAATAAAGTTAATCTTTTTTCTACTATATTTTCTAATTCCAGATTGGATATAATAACTATTCTATACTATTACTGAAACCAGCGCATATACAATAATTACAGCATGTAAAACTAATTTTTCGACGATACTGAACCTTTAAAACCTTGAATTAAAGCATATTTCTTTTTCTGTTGGTAGTTTTTAGTTTTTAATCTCGTGATAATTTTGATGTTTGAAATACACAAATATATATTTAACAAACTATAGATCATACTACACCTGTAGCAGAAGTTGGAAAAGTTTTTTTACCTTATTGGCCAGATGAAAGGAGAGAGAAAAGAGAAGAGACACAAACCTTGAGCAGGCCAGATTGCTATTGTGAAGCTTTAAAGGACCCGAGGTCCGGATAGAGAGGCTCTACGGGCCGGAGTTAATCGAACACTGCTTTATCAAACTCATACTAGCGTATTGATTACACAAACAGATAGAACTCACCGTTCCCCATTCCTGAGTAACAGCCGAGAAGAAGAAGAAGAAGAACTGCTAGCTCGCGAATTCCCAGCATTTTCTCTTCACGTTAAATCCTAGCCATGTCGAAAATTCTGTTAATCAAGTCTATACCTGTATTTATAGAGTTTGCGAAGTATTAGAAAAATGACAATTGCCTATCATGGGTCATGATGCCTTTGGAGTGAGCTTTTGAAAAAGCTTTTCGGGAAAAAAAGTTTGGTATAACATGCTATAACGAGAATCCCGACACCCGACCTGACCTCTCATTATAGTGGCGGGCGACTAACAGGGGGCTTTGATCGATGGGGCCGCCAGCGGAAACGGTGGATACTGCCATGCTAATGATGAGGTCAAAAAGAATAGGAACCAGCCGTTAGAAAGAGGATGGAGGCTGCATGTAAAGTTAAACGAGTTGAAAAGAGAGATATACCATGAGATGCAGTAGAATATAGCAATACCCTCTCTCATCGTTAAATGCTTACGATTCAAGTTCAAGTTAACGAGCTGCTCCGTATGCATCCGTTTTCACGTTTGTTTAGTTCTCAAGGAGTTAAAAGGTTTTTTTTAAAAAGACTGTCTTTGAGGCGCTGACAAAGGAAGCCAGCAGCCAGCAGTGAGTCGAGATGATGGTGAAAAAAACAAGCCAAGCACACTTGATGAGAATCGAATGCTTTTTTTATCGTAAGCTACATCGGCAGTGAAGACTCGCTCGATTACAAGCTAGAAGTTGGATTACAGTTTACAAAATTCTTCATCTAATGCACACGCCCATGCAGATCTTTGGCGCCGCAGCCAGGCGCACTTAGTTATTAGCAAAATTATTTATCCGAATAGTTCCTGTGACCTTTACAGTAGAAAGACCATGGGGTGTATTTGAAATACACACATTTTTCTTTTGATGGATCTCCAAAAATATTCAGCCAATTGTTATGAAAATCCAGAACACTGGCTAAAATTTTCCGCTCTACTCGATGAAGCAACTTTGAGAATCACGAAAAATCGGCATCGTTGAGATATTTAAAGATTCTCCTCAGGGTTTCTGGTGGCAAAAACCACCAACATGGGCAAAATTTTTCTGCTTAAAATCATCATGAAACAACGTCGGCTCAACAAACTATGCATATCAGTCGCAGGGACTTTTGCTCTCAACATCCCAGGCACCAGGGTCCCCTTCATCACCGTCTGTAGCATCAGCGGCGACCGTCGGGACCTTCAACAAAAGCAACAGATCGGCATCTCAGAGACGGCTGCGTTCCCAAAACTCAAATGGAAGAATCCTCTGCATGCAGCATTCAGTCAGTAGACACAATCGGTGAATGAAATGGACGATGGCGACTCTCTAGGCTGACCTGTAGACATACAGGCGAACTTCGGGACCTTTAACGGAGTGCCACCACGCGGCCCTGATGAGCTGGCACCCTCAACATCGTGATTTTTCTATCAAAATGAAAAATCAAAAAAGCATGTCAAAAATAGCGCTGTAAAATCATTTTTGACATGCTGTAATCATTTTTGACAAATTAATATTTTATATTTTTCAGTCGCAAATTAAACCTGTAACCCTCCAATTTAAAGTGCAAAAGCATTGCATAATATGCAGACAGGCCTGGTTTGGTGCCTTAATAGAAAAATCACGATGTTGAGGGTGCCAGCTCGTCAGGGCCGCGTGGTGGCACTCCGTTAAAGGTCCCGAAGTTCGCCTGTATGTCTACAGGTCAGCCTAGAGAGTCGCCATCGTCCATTTCATTCACCGATTATGTCTACTGACTGAATGCTGCATGCAGAAGATTCTTCCATTTCAGTTTTGGGAACGTAGCCGTCTCTGAGATGCCGATCGGGTGCTTTTGTTGAAGGTCCCGACGGTCGCCGCCGATGCTCCAGACGGTGATGAAGGGGACCCTGATGTCGGATGACTTTGAAAGTTACTTCGTCGGAAAGGGCGGAAAAGTTTGATCCATTTGGTGGACTTTTACGAAAATCGGTAATTCGGTTTGCGAGCTATCGTGAAATGGGTCCCGTGGTCTTTCCCCACGGGGAAAAATAGCGTGGTCTTTCTACTGTTAATGAACTGCACCTGTGTCTTTATGAAAGGCAGACGCACCGAGCACCTGTGACCTTAATGAACTGCTACTTTTACATTCGCCGTTAAAGCCTGAATGACACGTAGTTTTTGAATAATTATTTAAAGAAAAGGAATCATTAATAAAGAATGACAAGCGGTACTAAATGTTGATATAAATTTTCAAATACAAGCCATGCTCATTAAACAAAAAAGCCACATAAACACAACAACATATTCATGCTAATAATATTTTGGCAGCAAACAAATTATATATTGCCGAGAAAAAAAGACATAAACAGCAGTAGCACGAGAAATTGTTTGTAATACGGAAATTTTAAACTGTGGATATTTTTCGAAGAGTAAACGCTGAGCACAAAATAAGAAATCGTTGAAGAAATATTGCACAATGGTGGAGAGGGATGCGTGTGGTTAGTTTGCTTGCGTGATTTAAACGTTGCCTTTGCTGTTTTTCCTTCACAAAAAATTGATCAATTCTTCCCCCTAAAACTCTTTAATTCGCCCTTAGACTCAAAATCGTTCTCAGATGCTCAAAATCACTCTCACACGTCACACTTTCAAAACAGCCTCAGACGCTCAAAATCGCCTCAGACTCAAAATCGCATCAGACTCTCAAAATTTCCCTCAGACTCTTAAAATCGTTCTCAGATGCTCAAAATCGCTCTCACACTTTTAAAACAGCCTCAGACGCTCAAAATCGCCTCAGACTCAAAATCGCATCAGACTCTCAAAATCGCCCTCAGACTTTGAAAATCGCCCCAGACTCTCAAAATTTCCCTCAGACTCTTAAAATCGTTCTCAGATGCTCAAAATCGCTCTCACACTTTATAAAATCGCCTCAGACTCTCAAAATCGCCCTCAGACTTTGAAAATCGCCTCAGACTCTCAAAATTTCCCTCAGACTCTTAAAATCATTCTCAGATGCTCAAAATCGCTCTCAAACTTTATAAAATCGCCTCAGACTCTCAAAATCGCTCTCAAACTTTATAAAATCGCCTCAGACTCTCAAAATCGCTCTCACACTTTATAAAATCGCCTCAGACGCTCAAAATCGCCATCAGACTTTGAAAATCGCCCTCAGACGCCCAAAACCACCCTCAGACGCTCAAAATCGCCATCAGACTTTGAAAATCGCCCTCAGACGCCCAAAACCACCCTCAGACGCTCAAAATCGCCATCAGACTTTTAAAATAGTCTCAGAATCTCAAAATCGCCTCAGACTCAAAATCGCATCAGACTCTCAAAATCGCCCTCAGACTTTGAAAATCGCCTCAGACTCTTAAAATCGTTCTCAGATACTCAAAATCGCTCTCACACTTTATAAAATCGCCTCAGACTCTCAAAATCGCTCTCAAACTTTGAAAATCGCCCTCGACGCTCAAAATCGCCATCAGACTTTGAAAATCGCCATCAGACTTTGAAAATCGCCATCAGACTTTGAAAATCGCCCTCAGACGCCCAAAACCACCCTCAGACGCTCAAAATCGCCATCAGACTTCTAAAATCGTCTCAGACTCTAAAAATCGCCCCCAGACTCTAAACAAACGACAAAAAACGCAAATTTGGCTACTGAGAGAAATAAGTAGATAGGTGCAATTTTCGGTATTGATACAAAGAGTAAGGTCAAGAGTATGGGGGTATATTGTAGGCAATTCCAGGTGCGCAAAATTGCACAAAATATTTGTTTAAATAAAGAGCGACCGTAAAAACTCGCGTATATATGATGTCAACTGTACAAAAAACAACAATTTTAACAAAAGGTTCAAACTATTGAAATATAATTAATATTAGTAGGCCAATTATTAAATACTACTTGTATTTTGGCAAATTAGTAGTAATAAATGGATTTTAACAGACAACAAATTGAAATTCTACAATAAAATAAAAACGAATAAAGTTCACGGAAGCGAACCAACTGATAGCTGTATAAAATTTTGAAATTGTTGAGAGACCAAAAAAACGAAACAAAATACTCGTAGTTAGTCAAAAAGGAAAACAATTGTTATATTGCATTGGATTAGATGAGAAAGATAAATATAGTGGAGCAGGTGTTCAAGATACTCGAACAAAATTGAAGCACCAGTATTTAGGCAGAGTTAATCAACTCAATACTTCTTAAATTTCTTATTGAAGTTTATAATTTTGCAAATTTTATTTACGAACTATATTTCAGCAGGGTTCGGCAAACTTTTCACCTCAACGACCAGATAGGAAAACTAGCGCATGGCTTCGGGCCAGAGGAAAATAGAGAGTAAAGGGAATACAGAGGAGAAAGGAGATGTTAATGAATGAATGAATGAATGAGGAGAGAAGAGATTTAAAAAGAAGAGAGAGGAGAGGAGACGAGAGAAGAGGAGGTGAGAGAAGAAAGGAGAGGAGAGAGGAGGGAAGGGAGAGAAGGGAGAGGAAAAGAGAGAGGAGAGAGGAAAGGAGAGGAGAGGAGATGAGATAAGAGGAGAGGAGACGACAGGAGAGGAAAGAAGAGAGGTGAGAGAAGACAACTGAGAAGAGACCCAAACCCTGAGCAGGCCAGATTTCCAATGTGAAGTTTCAAAGGACCTGAGGGCCAGATAGAGAGGCTTTGCGGGTCTGTTTGCCTTCCGCTATAAACAACGGCTTACTAATAGTAGTAGAAAAACAGTCCAGTAACTGAGTTTAGATATCGGTCATCAATCTAGACCGGCCACTGTCCACTTTGTCAACAATTAAATCGCGAATCGCTTGAGTCCTGGCCGAATCAATCGATACGTATTTTAAAACGTCCGATGAATCTTCGGCTAGCGGTTCGTCTCTGACAGCGGCTGCTGCAGCTGAGGTGGCGCCAACAGCGGCCCTAGAGCTGCTGCTATCTAGATACTGAAGCGAGTCCTGCATCACCTGAGACCAGTCTATCTGCGCATACCTACCCGAACTAACATGGTTAGTTGGAGATGGCAGATTCTGATAAAGTGCTTGGCTAGTAGCATCTGTCAGCGTTTCAGCCGTGTCGCTAACGCCGTCAGAGTAACCGACGTACAAGTCGAATGTACTCTGACGCTGCAGGTCCGGTGCGGACACTGGCAGAACGTATTCGTCTGCGATGACAGCGGGGAGGCCGACTGCGGCTGCTGCTGCACTGTGACGGCCTGACGGAGTCGCTGAACTGCCGGCTGATGTGCCAGATGTAGAAGCACGTCTGCTGCCTGCGAAAATTTTTGAGTCATTTTTTGAGACCGTTTTTAAGCGCTGGATTGACACTGCCATTTAGTCTTTACAATACTCTTTACACACTATACTGAACCTCTGTGATGCACAGATGTTGCGACAGTCTACAGACTCAATGTTTACAGGTTACTCAAAATGTGACAATGGCAACACGTCTTTTTTTAAAAATCCTAAGATTTACGAATTATAGAAAATGTGCAACTTAAAAGCCTTAGAGAGGGGGTTGCAGCCTAGTGGTCAGAGCGCCGGATTCACGACTTGAAGGTCGGGGGTTCGATTCCCGATCCTATTGGAACAATTTGTGTCCTTGTCCTTGAGCAAGACTCAAGCAAACTCTGCATTGCTTCAGTTCACTCGGCTGTAAAATGGGTGCCAGCATTGGCTGAGGTAATGAGGGTGTGTGGCGACCTCCCCCCAGTCTCTGGACAGAACAGCCGTACGCAGCCTGTCGGTTGCACATCTGGCCCGATTGGGGCAGGTGTAATCAATTATTATTATCATTATTAGTTCAACAGGCAAACAATAACAGATAAAAAACTAACTAGGCATCATCAGTAAATAGCCGTCCAAATCTTCTGCAGTCTCATCATTGCCATTTTGCCTGTTGCTGCTGCTCCGCCGTCGACGCGTTGTCGAATTACCGACATCGGCCAGACTAGCTGATGCAAGAGTTGTCGTCAGAGTCTCAAAACTCGAAGCAGAGATGCTGGTCAGTCGATCTTGCGCAACCGACGATGTCGGAGCCGGCGTAGGCGGCAGCGGCAATGTCGGCGAGACCTGTTGTCGCTGTGTCTGCGTCGGCGTCATAATCGGTGCTGAAAGTCTGTCCGGTCGGTAAGACGACGACGACTGCGAGTTAGAAGACGACGGAAAGGACACCTCGGTGGACAGTCGATGAGCTCTACCAATGAAGCTGGACGAGATGAGGCTGCTGGATAGAGTTTTACTGCAGCGTAAAGTCATTTTACCTTCGCCAAAGCAGCTGGACCGGCCCAGACTAATAATAATAACTCTACCCAGCTGGTTGAGTGCTCGAATATGAAAGTAACTGATCTCGCACACTCGAATACTATCGTGACGGCCAACTAAGTCCATTTTCTCTGGATGTAAGCGCAATAAGTATTTGTTAGTTCGGCGTAGTAAGGCAGTAGTTAGCGGACTGGGAGGCAGTTCCAACACTTTCACTTTGTAGCCGCGCATGTCCATTATGGACGGGTGCAGCATACTCAGGTGAGAGCTTTTCTGGCCCATGCTAAGTTCTTTGGCTCGGGGCTGCAGGCGTCATGAAAGGCAATTAGCAAAGCTGATTTGTTCAAAAACCCTACTGAACACTTACTAAAAAACCGGAAGTGGCTCTTATTATTGAAGAGGTCGATTGACATACAGGAAGTGACTCTTATCGAATAGACTATAGCACTGATTGACACACCGGAAGTGACTCTTATCGAAGAGACTATAGCACTGATTGACACACCGGAAGTGACTCTTATCGAAGAGACTATAGCACTGATTGACACACCGGAAGTGACTCTTATCGAAGAGACTATAGCACTGATTGACACACCGGAAGTGACTCTTATTGAAGAGACTATAGCACTGATTGACATACAGGAAGTGACTCTTATCGAATAGACTATAGCACTGATTGACACACCGGAAGTGACTCTTATCGAAGAGACTATAGCACTGATTGACACACCGGAAGTGACTCTTATCGAAGAAACTATAGCACTGATTGACACACCGGAAGTGACTCTTATTGAAGAGACTATAGCACTGATTGACACACCGGAAGTGACTCTTATTGAAGAGACTATAGCACTGATTGACACACCCCGGAAGTGACTCTTATTGAAGAGACTATAGCACTGATTGACACACCGGAAGTGACTCTTATCGAAGAGACTATAGCACTGATTGACACACCGGAAGTGACTCTTATCGAAGAAACTATAGCACTGATTGACACACCGGAAGTGACTCTTATTGAAGAGACTATAGCACTGATTGACACACCGGAAGTGACTCTTATTGAAGAGACTATAGCACTGATTGACACACCCCGGAAGTGACTCTTATTGAAGAGACTATAGCACTGATTGACACACCGGAAGTGACTCTTATTGAAGAGACTATAGCACTGATTGACACACCGGAAGTGACTCTTATTGAAGAGACTATAGCACTGATTGACACACCGGAAGTGACTCTTATTGAAGAGACTATAGCACTGATTGACACACCCCGGAAGTGACTCTTATTGAAGAGACTATAGCACTGATTGACACACCGGAAGTGACTCTTATTGAAGAGACTATAGCACTGATTGACACACCGGAAGTGACTCTTATTGAAGAGACTATAGCACTGATTGACATACAGGAAGTGACTCTTATCGAATAGACTATAGCACTGATTGACACACCGGAAGTGACTCTTATCGAAGAGACTATAGCACTGATTGACACACCGGAAGTGACTCTTATCGAAGAAACTATAGCACTGATTGACACACCGGAAGTGACTCTTATTGAAGAGACTATAGCACTGATTGACACACCGGAAGTGACTCTTATTGAAGAGACTATAGCACTGATTGACACACCCCGGAAGTGACTCTTATTGAAGAGACTATAGCACTGATTGACACACCGGAAGTGACTCTTATCGAAGAGACTATAGCACTGATTGACACACCGGAAGTGACTCTTATCGAAGAAACTATAGCACTGATTGACACACCGGAAGTGACTCTTATTGAAGAGACTATAGCACTGATTGACACACCGGAAGTGACTCTTATTGAAGAGACTATAGCACTGATTGACACACCCCGGAAGTGACTCTTATTGAAGAGACTATAGCACTGATTGACACACCGGAAGTGACTCTTATTGAAGAGACTATAGCACTGATTGACACACCGGAAGTGACTCTTATTGAAGAGACTATAGCACTGATTGACACACCCCGGAAGTGACTCTTATTGAAGAGACTATAGCACTGATTGACACACCGGAAGTGACTCTTATCGAAGACACTATAGCACTGATTGACACACCGGAAGTGACTCTTATTGAAGAGACTATAGCACTGATTGACACACCGGAAGTGACTCTTATTGAAGAGACTATAGCACTGATTGACACACCCCGGAAGTGACTCTTATCGAAGACACTATAGCACTGATTCAAGCACCGGAAGTGATGACTCAACGAAAACAGCTATTGCAGTGATTAAAGCACCGGAAGTGTAAATTTGATTACTACAAAACAAAAAAATAACATCCAAACAGATAGAATTCCAAAAAAGCGATTCACAAAATATATTTCACTGCTAGTGCAGTTTAAACAAGCAGTTTGCCTAAACAATAACTCGCATTTCAAAGCCTATTAAAAGGTCAAAGTCAATCTAAATATGAAAGTAATTTCCTTCGCTTCAACAAGTAGCCGGTCGATAGTTCAGCTTAGGAAACTGTCGCTTATACAAATCCACCAGAACCGTATCCATATTGGTCACCGGGCCATCGAAGCGACACTTGCACAGACCGTGAGTACCCACCGGTTCCTGAATCTTACCGCGCCTACCATGCTTTGTCCTCAGATTAGCCGCATCTCGATAGTACAACGCATCCTCAGGATTAAAGAATAGATACCGAATCACAGCTGAGCGTTTGTGAATTTTGAACGGCTGACCGGACAAAATGACGCGTTTCAATACCACCCTAGCCGGGTCGCAGGACTCCAGACTGCCGCTAAACAGCAGCCGATCCTGTTGCTGACAATCAGGCGACATCGCTATGACAGGAGCTGGCGTGAATGTTAATGGAGCATAGAACGAAGCAGTGGCGTGCTCTCCAGGTAGCAGGTGTCTCAGGCAAAGCTTCACCGAGGATGCTTTACCAGCTCCAACAATACTGCTGTTGCTGTTGTTGTCAGACTCGCTCAACACCGGACCAGAATAGAACCGACGCCAGCCAACCTGCCACAGCAGCGGCCGGTTGCGATCCGCAGCCAGCGGCTGTTCACGCGACGGATTTAAACGGACTGAGCAGTTGAGCAGGCTCAGCCGGTTCTCGTGCTCAAGCATGCGGTACCAGACTAGGGCTGGAGCGGCTGAGCTGGGCATGCTCTGAGGGGACTGCGGGATGGCGGAGGAATGGGGTAATAAACACAATTAAAGTCTTTGTGTAAATACTCGTAGACAAGCAACCAGATTCATCTGAACTTTAGACTTTGGGAGAGTGCAGTCTTTGTACAGGAATAAACTAGGGAGTGTACAGTCACTGCATAGGAAAAAACGAGGAGTATACAGTAACTGTACAGGAATTAACTAGGAGTGTACAGACACTGTACAGGAATTAACTAGGAGTGTACAGACACTGTACAGGAATTAACTAGGAGTGTACAAACACTGTATAGGAATAAACTAAGAGTGTACAGACACTGTACAGGAATAAACTAGTAGTGTACAGACACTGTACAGGAATAAACTAAGAGTGTACAGACACTGTACAGGAATAAACTAAGAGTGTACAGACACTGTACAGGAATAAACTAAGAGTGTACAGACACTGTACAGGAACAAACTAGGGAGTGTACAGTCACTGTACAGAAACTGATTAAAACTTATGGCATGGGACCTATACAACATTAGAAATGCGTATAACTCACCTCAGCAGTCACAGGCTCAAGCTGCAAATCTGCTCTCCTACCAACCGTCAGCTCAGAAGCAGTCGCCTTCGTCTGTTTAACCATCCGATTTCTGGCGTGAACGAAATTAGAAAATCGAACCAGATTAGCGTAGGCGTCTGGCAAATCTGTCCACGGATCCCAGCTGGCCGACTCGTTCAACAGGCGATATTTTGAGAATCTCTCGCGAACTGGGACATCCTTGGGGGTGTCCACTTCGTCTGGGAATTCTAATTGCGAAGGCAGGACAGCCGCTTCTTCTTGTTCATTGCCTGACTGGGTCTGGTCGAATTTCACCTGCTTTTTAGGATTGGAAGCAGAAGACTCGGTTGCGCTGTCAAAGATGGCGGCATCTTCCATGGTGACTTCTTGAGTAACAGGCAGCTCAACGGGGTCTTCGGATGCCTCCATCATGTCCACGTCCTAAAATAAAAAAGCAGAGAGAGCTTAGAATGCGATTCTGAGAGTCTGAGGGCGATTCTGAGAGTCTGGAGGCGATTCTGAGAGTTTGAGGGCGATTCTGAGAGTCTGAGGGCGATTCTGAGAGTCTGGAGGCGATTCTGAGAGTCTGGAGGCGATTCTGAGAGAGTTTGAGGGCGATTCTGAGAGTCTGAGAGCGATTCTGAGAGTTTGAGAGCGATTCTGAGAGTCTGAGAGCGATTCTGAGAGTCTGAGAGCCATTCTAAGAGTTTGAGAGCGATTCTGAGAGTCTGAGAGCGATTCTGAGAGTCTGAGGGCGATTCTGAGAGTCTGGAGGCGATTCTGAGAGTCTGAGGGCGATTCTGAGAGTCTGAGGGCGATTCTGAGAGTCTGAGGGCGATTATGAGAGTCTGAGAGCGATTCTGAGAATCTGTTGGCGATTCTGAGAGTCTGGGCGATTCTGAGTATGGGGGCGATTCTGAGAGTCTGAGGGCGATTCTGTGAGTCTGAGAAGGATTCTGAGCCGGTGGGCGATTCTGAGAGTCTGGGGCGATTCTGAGAGTCTGGGGCGATTCTGAGAGTCTGGTGCGATTCTGAGAGCGATTCTAAGAGTTTGGAGCAATTTTGAAAGATTAGAAAGGATTTTTAAGGGTATCATACAATTATCACGACATCAAGTTTCAATATGAGCTAGTAAATTGTACTTTTAATATTTACCTTGTTATCTTCATTAGCCAGCTCTGTCCAACCAGTCAGTCGATAATCGCCCCAGCCAACCAGGTGCAACAAGTCGCCAGTGCTTAGGCCGACTGGCCCAGGGCCTCGGATGTGAGTGACCATGCGGAGCTGCTGCTGCTGCGGCAGCTGAGTGACCTGAAAATATAGTTAGGCCAGCTTTCTGCAACTGTTATGTACTTTCATGCAGGCCTGCCTTAAGCCCCGCCCCAGTGTCTGTCCGTTCATATGTCTCTGGGTATGTCTGTTTATCTGTCTCAGTTTCTGTCTGTCCATCCGTCTTAGTGTTTGTCTGTCTGTCTGTTCATCTGTCTTAGTGTTTGTCTGTCTGTCTGTCCATCCGCCTTAGTGTTTGTCTGTCTGTCTGTCTGTCTGTCCATCCGCCTTAGTGTTTGTCTGTCTGTCTGTTCATCTGTCTCAGTGTCTGTCTGTCTGTCTGTCCATCAGTCTCAGTGTCTGTGTCTGTCTGTCTGTCTGTCTGTCTGTCTGTCTGTCTGTCTGTCTGTCTGTTCATATGCCTCTGGGTATGTCTGTTTATCTGTCTCAGTTTCTGCCTGTCCATCTGTCTGTGTCTGTCTGTTCATCTGTCTTAGTGTTTGTCTGTCTGTCTGTCCATCCGCCTTAGTGTTTGTCTGTCTGTCTGTCTGTCTGTCCATCCGCCTTAGTGTTTGTCTGTCTGTCTGTTCATCTGTCTCAGTGTCTGTCTGTCTGTCTGTCCATCAGTCTCAGTGTCTGTGTCTGTCTGTCTGTCTGTCTGTCTGTCTGTCTGTCTGTCTGTCTGTCTGTCTGTTCATATGCCTCTGGGTATGTCTGTTTATCTGTCTCAGTTTCTGCCTGTCCATCTGTCTGTGTCTGCCTGTTCATTTGTCTCAGTGTCTGTCCATCTGTTTAAGTTCCTATCTGTCCATCTGTATGTCTGTCTGTATGTCCACATGTCTCAGTGTCTGTCTATCCGCCTGTCCATGAGCACAGACACCCACCTGCTCAGCCAGTCCATAGCAGCGGGCTTTCGCAAATGCCGGACATCCGGTTTTATTAGCGGCAGCGCTGGCAGCTTTAGCCGGATGAGTCACCAACCTCCGGCTGGAAATGCGTCGCAAAAGAGCGCCCAAATCTTGGCTGTCTCGAACAGTCAGAAAGCCGCAGTCGGCAGGCAAACCGAATCCGTGACGCTCCAAATCGGCTCTGGCCGCCTTCTCCCAGGCCTTGCGATCGCGTTGAGTGTCAGCGGCAGTGAGCACCGCCGCGTACAGCTGGGTAGGCAGACCCTGGGCAAACAGGCTGGACAATACCCGTTGGAATTGTTCGGTAAATTCTGAACCGGCTTGAAATGTCAGCACCAGAGAATCGGACACTTTGGCCAGGTCCAGGCATTCCAATAGGGAGGCGGGCGATTCTGAAAGAGAGAGAATAAAAAAGAGAAAGATTTAGGGTGAGATAGGAATGAGATTTAGGGTGAGATAGGAATGAGATTTAGGGTGAGATAGGGATGAGATTTAGGGTGAGATAGGATTGAGATTTAGGGTGAGATTGGATTGAGATTTAGGGTGAGATAGGAATGAGATTTAAGGTGAGATAGGAATGAGATTCAGGGTGAGATAGGATTGAGATTCAGGGTGAGATAGAAATAAGATACAGGATGAGATAGGAATGATATTTAGGGGAGATAGAAATGAGATTTGGGGTGAGATAGGACAGAGATTTTTGGTGAGATAGGGATGAGATTCAGAGTGAGATAGCAATGAAATTCAGGGTGAGATAGGGATGAGATTCAGAGTGAGATAGCAATGAGATTCAGAGTGAGATAGAAATGAGATTTTATCTCTAATTTCAGTCCCAAAAACACTCACCAGTGGGTCTAACGAATCGAAATTGAAATCCAGGCACGCCAGGCAGACCCGAGGCCCCCTGCTGGGCCATGGCTTGCAGCAGACGGCATGGCAGGCCAGAGTCAGCACAGACAAAGGTCACTAGGATTGGCGGCACCAAGCCTACACCTAGAGCGGCGTTAGACAATTTCCTAGCTTTGCCAGCAGTAGAATTTTTTGTCGAAGATTTCTTCAACTCTCGCAACTGCTCAACCGTTTTGCCAACAGCTTTGGCTATCGTAGCTTCTCGAATTAATTTTAGCCGGTTTCTTTGCTCAGATTTTGGCAAATTTCGCAATCGAGCAGCTTTAGCGGCGCTATTATTTGAATTTGAAGTCGATGTCGTCTTTGAGACCCGACCGCCGCCGGCTACAAGTCGTTTTAAGCCTCGATTAGACTTGTGTCGGCCAGATTTATGAGCTTTGTTTACGGTTTTAAAAGCGCCAGGCTTGTGCCGGCTTGCTGCTTTGCTGTTTGGGCGCATTCTGCTTTAGCGAGAAATTGATGGCTCTATTTCAAGCAGAAGGATTAAGGATTTGGATGGATTTATAGATACTGTGAAAGGAGTGATAGACACGATGTACTCAGTCCTATAGGTGTGCTAAACCCTAGATACTCAGTCCTACAGGTGTGCTAAACCTTAGATACTCAGTCCTATAGGTGTGCTAAACCCTGGATAATCAGTCCTACAGGTGTGCTAGACCCTAGATACTCAGTCCTACAGGCGTGCTAAACCCTAGATACTCAGTCCTACAGGTGTGCTAAACCTTAGATACTCAGTCCTATAGGTGTGCTAAACCCTGGATAATCAGTCCTACAGGTGTGCTAGACCCTAGATACTCAGTCCTACAGGCGTGCTAAACCCTAGATACTCAGTCCTACAGGTGTGCTAAACCCTAGATACTCAGTCCTACAGGTGTGCTAAACCCTAGATACTCAGTCCTACAGGTGTGCTAAACCCTAGATACTCAGTCCTACAGGTGTGCTAAACCCTAGATACTCAGTTCTACAAGTGTGCTAAACCCAGATATTCAGTTCTACAAGTGTGCTAAACCCTAGATACTCGGTCCTACAAGTGTGCTTAACCCTAGATACTCAGTCCTACAGGTGTGCTAAACCCATAGATACTCGGTCCTACAGGTGTGCTAAACCCTAGATACTCAGTCCTACAGGTGTGCTAAATCCTAGATACTCAGTCCTACAGGTGTGCTAAACCCTAGATACTCAGTCCTACAGGTGTGCTAAACCCTAGATACTCAGTCCTACAGGTGTGCTAAACCCTAGATACTCAGTCCTACAGGTGTGCTAAACCCTAGATACTCAGTTCTACAAGTGTGCTAAACCCTAGATATTCAGTCCTACAAGTGTGCTAAACCCTAGATACTCGGTCCTACAAGTGTGCTTAACCCTAGATACTCAGTCCTACAAGTGTGCTAAACCCATAGATACTCAGTCCTACAGGTGTGCTAAACCCATAGATACTCGGTCCTACAGGTGTGCTAAACCCTAGATACTTAGTCCTACAGGTGTGCTAAACCCATAGATACTCGGTCCTACAGGTGTGCTAAACCCTAGATACTCAGTCCTACAGGTGTGCTAGACCCTAGATAATCAGTCCTACAGGTGTGCTAGACCCTAGATACTCAGTCCTACAGGTGTGCTAAACCTTAGATACTCAGTCCTACAGGTGTGCTAAACCTTAGATACTCAGTCCTACAGGTGTGCTAAACCCTAGATAATCAGTCCTACAGGTGTGCTAAACCCTAGATAATCAGTCCTACAGGTGTGCTAAACCCTAGATAATCAGTCCTACAGGTGTGCTAAACCCTAGATACTCAGTCCTACAGGTGTGCTAAACCCTAGATACTCAGTCCTACAGGTGTGCTAAACCCTAGATACTCAGTCCTACAGGCGTGCTAAACCCTAGATACTCAGTCCTACAGGTGTGCTAGACCCTAGATACTCAGTCCTACAGGTGTGCTAAACCCCTAGATACTCAGTCCTACAAGTAACACCATGCCCGGAATACCTGACTTGAAAATCCAACTTTCGACAATGTTTTTGGTATTATAAACAAATCCAACATACTACTTTCAGCACTGTTGTTTCGCTGAAATATAAGCTGAGTTGACGAGAGATAATCTTAGTTAATTGGAGACTTTGACACCTATTTAAACCCGTTAAAAACTGCGCAATTAAGGGCTACATGGGGGGGATAGGTAAACCTACTATATTCAACTGTATTGCTATAGTCTTGGCACAGATTAATTTAACTTCGCCATACTAGTAACGTAAACAAAAAGCACAGGGTTATTTAAAACTGCGAAAAATGAAGTCACTAACTCTCAGTGCGCACCAGCTTTGCCAACTAGATTAATGATATTAACACACGAGTAAAGAAAGTTAAATACGGCAACAACTTTCACAAACGAACTAACTGATGCTATACCGTTATTTTACTTATTATTTAGCAAAAATCTACAAAACCAACAAATGAAGATGACAGTCTTGAAAAAAAGCAATTCTAGACAGGAGAAAATGTTAGTCATCCGGTGGGCTATACTGCCAACTAGCCTTCTTAGCAGTTGGTAGGCCAATAATTTTCGAATTGTAGTACACATTGAACTGATCTCTGGGCTGTTCAATGTAAACATGCTGACCATCTGGACCGATCTCCAATGGCATCAGGCCGGCATTTCGAGCTCGCTCGATCAGCATCTCAATGTGATACTGAGCTTTCAAACTCAAACCAGTAGCCTCTTTAGGTAGGATAGAACCATCTGGTCGGAGAAATTGTGCTAACACTTTGACATCGGTGTAGTCCAGGTTAATACCAGCTTGGGAGAGTTTAGTAACTGGGCAGGTCTCCTGCGGGTGGCCAATGCTGTCAAAATTCAACTTGGGCGATGAAGGCTTCGATTTTGAATCGCAGTCGACTAATTCTACAACTGTAGTTGCTGGGCCGTCCTTTGTGAATCGGAGCTGTTTCAGGCCACGGCTGGCCTGACCAAATAAGACTGGTAGGCGATGCATGCATGTGTTGGATGCTTAGTTGGATAAGACTGTTGGAAAAGGTTTTTTACGATATATATATATATGTATATATAAAGTGGGGATGGGGCTGTAGCCTAGTGGCTAGTCAGACTCACAACTTGAAGGTCGGGGGTTCGATTATTGACCCAATTGGAACCCTTTGGGTCATTGAGCACTTTACATTGTATAATTGTGTACATGTACATGTAACTTTACATGTACAATACATGTACACTGTAACTTTATACTGTATAATGACTTATTTGTTGTTATTTATAATATAATAAAATCTTTTTTAATTCTTAACTAATTTTATGTATTAGATTCAGTTTAAATTTTTATAAAACCCTATTTGTTTTACTCTTTAATATGTTAGCTTTGTTGCTTCTAGTTAATAGACAACTTTTAATATTTCAAATTATATATTCTATAAGAGGAAAAATAAATTAAAGGCATTGGATAAAGCAAAAACAGTAAAACAAAGTTTTACCATTACCCTCTATATATTTTACACATAATAAAGTGAATTCTTAGTTTTTGTAAATGTACTTTTCAACAAAAAAGTGACCAGTTTGGCAAAAAGATAGTAGGCTACCTGGCTATTTATTAACTTTTAATTGCAAATATAGCACTTTAGTGATGTAGCTTTTAAAAACTATTCATTGACTGCCTTGCACATACTTGCAGTTTGAAAATTTAAAACTCAACTTAGCTAGTAGCTATATTATGTAAATGCAAATTGCAATTGGTAGATTAGGCATGATGGTATGGTTTTTTGATTCCCCAGTTCCTAAATTGTACTTAACAATACTTTTTTCTTAGAAAGGGTATAAAATTTTTCTTTCCACTAATACTATTTGAATATTGTGCCCAATATTGGATTTAGCTTTTTATTCATTATTTATTTATGAAACATACTTCTAATATACCTAAAATATCTAAAACCTTTGTAACATAGCCTAAAAGTCAGTTTTACTGAGTTCAACCCACTTTGGTAAAAAAGTTTATAGTGAGTCAATATTGGCAAAAAATAATTTTTCTGTCACAATCTCATCTAAATCTGGCCATTTTAACAAACTATTTGTTGAGATTGCATGATCCAAGCTTTGGCTTCAGCAAAGAGTTTTTGTTGTTTTAGAAAAAAGTCAAAATAGTGAAACAAAATTTTAAAGAAACTATTTTTATTGTCATATTTTTTTATTTTGTGGCCATTTCATTATTTGATTAGTAAAATGTTGTTTTTTTTAAATGCCATTCCATTATGGCAGGATTTTTAACACCTCAAAGTACAATATCCAAATTTCAGTATTTTTTATCAATAGCTTTAGTTAGACATTAGCCTAATACCTAGATTTTTTTGGAAAAACCCATGTTGAACAAAAATGTTACATAATTTCAGCTTCTTAAACCTTTTCCTAAAGTTAAAAAAGCAAAAAAGTATACTTGGCATTGTTTTAAATTAAGAAACTTCAAGTAAAAGAAATGCCATTGTCTTTTGTCCTTATTTTTTGAAGACTTAAAAGACATGTCCCTATGCCCTCCCTCTTTGGCTTATGCTCTTGCTCACTTTATTTATTAGATAAACCTACAATTAGCTAAATTGAATGCTTTTTGTTTGGTTAATCAATTATAATACATTTATTTCCTAGGCCCAAAAGTTGAAGACATACTCAATGATAATACTAATTACTACCATACATGCGCAACCCCCTGATTTACACTGGCCATGCGACTTACTTTTTGACCAAAAATGCGACTTACCTGTGAAAGAAACCTTAAAGCAAAATAACGCTTATTTGGGTAAACGGCAGGAGTAACTATGACTGTCTTATCAGGCCTAAATGCCTCGGCATCTAATTAGTACTACGTCCGTATTCTTTGGGGTGGCATTTTTGCGACTTACCCCTGGTCCACCACAATTTACGGTGGCCAGATCGGCCAGGTCGGCCAGCAGTTGCGCATGTATGATTACTACCAATAGGAAAAAAGAAAATATAGACTTTCCTTAAGCCTGCCCTCATCTATATAGATATTTAGACCTGAGGCCATCATGGTCTATGACCATCTGGCATCTTAGTCATCTACCCTATAGTCCAAATCATGTTTGGTATACACCTGAACAAAAATTAAATAGCTACAAATTTATATAAAAAAAATGTATGCCAACATTTTCAAATTTATACTTAATGTGGCAACAACAGATGACCTTTCTTTGCATTGCAACAATAAATGACATTTTTGTATTGCATACAGAATCTTCTGGTAGATAATTTTGTTGCTCATTTATCTTTATTGCCTCTACTATTGACAATAGAAAATCAAGATATACAAACATTTGTTTAAATGCCTTATTACAAGCTTAAAAACTAGAAAGCTTAAAACATACTTAAAAAAAACTTTTCATTCTTTTTTCCATTGAATGCTAACTTTTCTGTGTGGTTCTATGAAGTGCATGCCAAGTATATATGCATATTATTTTTTTAATCTTAGAAGTCATGTATACCAACTGTGCATATCCAATTATTGGAATAGAAGCCTATTTATATCCAATTTTTTTGGCTGCTGGTCATTTTGGAAATAGACATTTCAGTGACAAATAGTTATTTTTGTGACAAGTTTCATTGGTGACAGATTACACTTAAGCTTTTGTAAAAAATGAAGATATTATATTCTATAACTATAGTCATTTTAGTGACAAGAGGTGCTTTATAAATTTTAGTTTGTAGTTTTTTGTTAAGATTTGTTTTGCATTTTTTAAATGTGTCAATTACTTATTATATTTATATTTGCATTGTATTTTGAAAATTAAGAAAATATTAATTTTATTGTTTTTCATGCAATTTGTTTTAGAATTTCATAGAATACTTAGCCACAAACTATAAACATATTTAAAAATCCTTATCATGGAATGCTATCATACATGCGCAACAGTTGGCCAATCTGGCCGATCCAGCCAATTGATTTGGCAGCCAACCAAAGTAAGTTGCAAAAATGCCCGCCCTAAAGAATAGACATAACTCTGCACCTGCCAGCATACACTAGGCTAGGGCCTAGGGCCTAATACATGATCCAAACTATAGGCTCAACTTAGCCTTGACAAATATACAAGCTGCTAAAATTAAAATGGCCCTAGTGGATTTATTTATTTAGTTTATACCAAATATTTTTATAAAGCAATAAATTGTCACTAGGGCCTGGCCTAGACCCTACTACTAGTACTAGGCACCTATGGGTAGGCCCTAGTCCCTATGCTATGGCCATGTCATGCCCATAGGTTGACTTAGATAGTAGGCCTGGCTGTTTATCACAAATCTTTTTTACTCTACAACTTTACTTACAGAGTAGGCCCTACTTCCTCTTATTTAAAATTATATAACTATATTCTATAAATACAAGCTAAGCTTAGCCTTAGGCTTAGTGCCTACTTAACTTAGTTAGCGGGTCCTGTGAGCTATATAGGCCTACAAGGTAGGAAAAATAAAAAAAATGTAAAAAATGTATCAACTTTAAACATGAATAAAATAAAAACTACGCCTATACACATTATAAAGAAGCCACAATATAAACTAAAAAGCTGATGAATGCTTCTTTCTGGTGAGTGTCTGATTGCTTAAATCATGCAAGTAAGAAAAAGTTACACTTGGTTAAACTTTATACATTTTGTACTTAATTTATAAAATGAAGCAAAGTTATATTTTGAAGTATGTTATATTTTCCATCCAGCGGCTCAATATAATAATTCTCGTAGGCCTATGAATCAATCAACTTGGCTCACACATTGGGGTCGTTCTTTAAAGTTTAGCGTAAGCAGTGAAACAAATATTTTTGAAAATCAGCCTGAAATATTAAATCTTTTCTTATTGTAGCTCTAAAAGGACTTAAAATATAAATGCCTCTCATGGGTCTTAATCTTTTTTAACATTGAACTTTTGATGTTAATCTCAACAGAGTGCGCTATTTCATTTTTCGATATATATTTTTATTATCGCACGAGCTATAATACCCACTTTAGAGAAGCTACATTCTGTTCACGTGGTCTTATTAAAGAAGAAAATTGATAAATGTTATTTATATCTTTGGTTAGCACAACCTAGAACCCATTTAACTCTTTCGATTGCAAAGCAGATGTTGTTATTTCGATTTTCGCTAGAAACGTAACATTATTAATGATTAAAAAATCCACTTTTAATTAATTTGTTCTGTTGATGGAATCAGCTAATAGCTGCGTTTTCTGATGTTTTTTTAAGAAAGATAGTCATATCTAACACTAAAGTATCAATTAAGGCAGTTTCATTCAATATTAAAAAAGAAAAGTTAATTAAATTCAATTTTAAGTTTTTTTCAATAGCACAAAATTAACCTAACAAAGAGAGATTTAGCTGACTACAACAAAGCAAGTAGCACCAAAGTTATTTTAATTCAAAGTCCTCATCTGTGGGATGAGAAAAAGTACCACTTTTTTGTCTCTAGTTATGAAAAAAAATTTTCTCAGCACATTGTTAGGTTTTTTGGATGTTTTTTTATGTATTTAGATGAATTTTTGCTATTGATCACCCAATACGAGCGTATGTTAGTCAGAACAAACAGAATTTGATTTATGTAGATAAAATCGACTATTTTTCTCTTAAAAACAGTCGTTTTTTGTTGTTTTCACTCAAAAATTTTCTTAACTGATTTAAAATTTGTATTGTAAGTTACAAGTAAACATAATGAGTCAAAACAAGAGGTAGTAGAAACTGAAAAGAAAATAAGAGTAACGAATAATAAAAAAGTTGCATGATTTGATCAGTCAAGAAATAGTATTAAAACAATTTTGCATCTGATTTATTATCAATGAAATTATCTGTCTGAAGCACAAAAAATTAATTTCTTTGAAACATTAAATTCATTCTCATATGTGCTGCACTTCATTAAAGATATACATGTAGCAACTTAAACATTCAGTTGATACTTTGCACCTTTGGATGCATATAGCTACTAACAAAAAAAAAGATAAAAGAAAAAACTTAATTGCCATTGATGCTGGCAATGTAATATTAAATATGGTACAGAAAGATGGAATCTCTACAGAGTGCTGCCACACGAATTTGTGAAGTGTTTAACAGATTAGTCATGGCAGTCCCATAACAGACATACTATATTTTATATTTACTCTTCGATTGACAATTACGCTTTAGATATGTTTTAGATGATGATTTTCCATTGGGACTGACTCTATATATACCGAGGCCGGACACAGTTAAGTGCGGCTGACAGCACTGAAGCGGCGATAAACAGAGAATGCGATGAGCTGTGGCCTGTGGAGACAGCCATCTGATGTACGAGCATCAGTAGAAGGGAAAGAAATCCAATAGTGTCTTGCTATTGGTTTGTTACATGTACAGCGAACATCTACTTTTATTCTAATGTGATCGATTTAATTCTACTGACCCAATTGGCTAAAGCACTGTAAACTGCACACATCTCGGACGGATATGTAATGCCATTTGCTGCACTTTTACCTGTTTCTCTGCCAGAACACCAGCATCATTGTATGTGCCACAATGCTAAGATGTGCAGCGGTCCTTTGGATGTGGTTAGTTCTGCAGGCATCGACGTAATTTATCAAATGAGACGAATTGTATACCGAGCATGACAGCTAGTGCAGGGCCAGAATTGATTACAGAGGTTCGCCAGAGCAATTGCAGTGATCCATGTGGCTGCCAAGTCAGACGTCTGTAATAGGCCAACTCACCAAGACCAAAGTATTTAATTTAAATTTATGGCTCTGTTCTTTTAGTAGTTATGCAGCCTAATTACATAAGAAAATAGTATTGTAAAATAGTAAAATAGTATTAAAGCTATGTTGCAGAATATAAATGCTTGCTGAATTCTTTTTCAAAAAAACGCAAGTCTGTTCGAAAAAAAGATACATGTATTTTAGGTTTTAAAAGAAATGGCTTCCTAGCTCATTTACTATATATTTCTAATTCAAAGAACTTTTAATGCTTTAAAAGACATATTTTGCAAGCCTAATTTTTAGCTAAACCAGTTTTGTAGATTTTAAGCTTCATATTTCAGTGTTAAGTACAATAATTAAGTTCTTGAGTGGTACAATATCAATTATTTCGGGTGTTTCTTGTTACGCGATAATTTTAAATACAAGCAATTTAGACGAAAAAAACAAAATGCTGATTTAAAAATAATATTTTCTATTGAAATAATACTTATTAAATAGTAAACATAAAATAAAAATGTATCTTATTTATAAAAAATAAAAGAAAACTTGCATTATTTCACAATTTTTGGTCGTTTTATTTTCCGTTGCGAAAAATAACAAATTGCTAGATTTCGTCTTAAATATTTGGTTTCTTGTGGTTTTAACGGCAGTTTCTTAATTAAATTGACGAAAGAATCGTTTTTGCAAAATAATTACTTTATTCAAAAACTTTTTTTTCTGTACCAAAACATCATGACCTTAATTTGAGAACTACCCATTGATCTATCTGCAATCCATCACTTTTAAAACACCACGGAAAGAACAAAGTATAACAAAATGACAAAAACTTGTTTATGTTTTTAAGATCCTCAAATATATTTGCAATGTACGCTTGTATATTTCAAACTTCTTTACGACTAGGGCATAACTTTTTTATAATTTACAGACTAAAAAATGCAATTTTAAACGATGAATTAAGCCGGCCGCCGACACCAAATTTTCGTCATGCTGCATTTTCGGTGCCGAGCTGAGAGGACGAGGAGAGGGATAGAGGCAAGATGATGGTCTCGAAATAGTATCCAATATAATTTACGGCATAAATTAGAATTTAAGAAAGGATCGGCCTATATTTTGTATCCTATTCGTATTAAACTATAAATTTAACTTCTCAAAACTTACTAGCTGATTACTCTGACTGCATCTCTCTACGAGCTACATAGAGCGAATCCTCACTCGTGGGTTCAACCGTCGGGTCTCCTCTTCTTGATGATGCAGTGTGGTCTGCTCTCGAACTAGTCCTACTGTCAGTGCTCTGCTGGTCGGAGCTCACATTCCCGTCAGCTGCCGGTGCCGCGCCGGCAGGTCTGTAGCCAGGCGAATGCGCGGCACTGGAGACACGCACTGCTCAGACAGGTGCTCGGTGGGGGCGGCAGCTCACTGCCGGGCTGTCTTCGTTGCACTAATTGTTTGGCAGTTCATTTGTCCGGTCAGACGAAGCATGCAGCTGCTGCTGCAGTGCGCGATCAACACCTTTCGTCGCTGCATGGCTTGATCTCCAAGTCGTGAATAGGCTAGAGGTGGAGGCGGTGTTGCTGGTTTATAACACACACTCACAATTCTTCTCACCTCCTGCCTGCTGCGCGGTGGGGGTCCTGCCGCGCTTGCAGAGCTTGTCATACGCTAGAGCATCAGGCTGGGTTCCGAGGAAAAATTCGATTTTTCCGGAAGCCAGCCATGATGTTCTGCGTGAAGTAGTCCTCTCTGTCGGAGCAATCTCCACGAATCGCAACTTGCTGGTGACAGATCGAGTCTCCAATCGCAGACCTTCCGGGACCTGTAGGCCAGAAGCTCGATCGGGCTATCCCATTTGACGGGGCGAAACACAGCGAGGTCCAGAGGCTGCAAGATGTGCGTCGCGCGTTCGTCACCATGCAGCCCGTACACAGAACAACCTTCTGTTGCCTCAGGTACTCCAGAACCTCAAGCGATAATCCCGGAGACGTGCAAATCTGTGAAAAGGACAACAGAATTAAAGAATTTGTTTTTGTTCTAGATCGGGCATTAAATGTGTTTTGTGATGACAGGGGGAAATCCCGGCCTTTTCTCTCGGAGTGCGGGCTCGCCTTCTGACCCCCGCTGTGGTCACCAATCCACTCGCGTACGACTCGGAGTCGGGGGGATCAGGCAGTTCGAGCGGCGCGACTGCCTCCAGCACGCGTACGGCGCGGTACCGGTGTCGGGGGTGGTTTTGGGACAGCTAGGCTCCAATTCCGCCTAGGCCCTAAGCAGCCAACCCCTAAGAACAACGTACGGCAGAAAAGTCTCACGGTTTCGGGTGATGCGCGCGGTCTATTTCCACGGCACGCAGAACGGCGCGGCGCAGTCGCACGAGAACCCAGGCAGAATCGCAGAAAACAGGTAAGACGCACAGGAAAACACAGAGAGCAATGACCGGGCGTGGCCGCAAGTCAAGGCGGGGCGCAAAAGTTCCAAAAAACCTCAACATGGGCCCCACGTAAAATAGACAGGCGGAGGGGGCGGGGAGCAAACGGTGCACTGACGTACACGGCTAAGCGAGGCCAACCCTACAATCAGCGCGAGGGAGGGGTGGGCCCAGCCAATCAGCCGGCTCCACGGCTCAGACAATAACATGACTCCCCCGGCTAAGACCAAACGCTGGCTGCACACAGGTTTACTCATACTCCAAAAATGCAGAGTTAGAAAACTACTATAGGGGTGGGCCGTTTTTCACCGGACACTGGCGCGTGCGAGGAGAGAAATACATGTAAATAAACAACGCGGGAAAGGACCACGCGTCCTTTTGAATGGGCTAGGAGATATGTACTCACCACAGTATTTTTTATAAATTCCTCAAACCCAGTGGTGGTCCTCCACCCGTTGGGTGAAAAAGAATAATGGCAATCAACAGGATAACCATCCATTCGATGCAGCGTCCTTTCTGGGAAAACCTTCCTTCCTTCCTTTCTCTGCGAGCACAGCGTGAGACTTTAATCCCTGCGGCACTGCGATCTCGTGATGGATCTTGCAGCGCGCCGTCGAGTAGATCATCCTCGGCCTCCGAATGCGGCCTCCGTCACAATCGCCCGGGCAGGATTAATAACCGCCTGCGGCGTTCGCTGAGCGATGTCGGGATGGCGCAAATGAAATCCGGTAATCCAGCCTTAGCTTCGACAGTCCGGCTAGTTTGGCCTGACAAGCAAGTAGAATATTCATTCATTGAGATTGAGGAGATATAGAAAGGTGACTAACTGAGAGATAGACAGGTAGCTGATAGAGAATTTAAGATTGAGAGCTGTTTGAAGTTAGGAAGGCTTCATATTATATTACTGGGGCCTACCTATGGTTGCGTCGCGCAAACCGCCGCGCTCCTCTTTAAAAGCACCAATCTTGCGGACGGTCTCGCATGCAGCACATGCTTCCTCGTGATGGCACCTGCTGTCGAGCGGCCTGCTTGATGGCATCGCAGAAAATTCGCTCCTCGGCCTGCGTCAAACACCGCTTGGTAGTATTTTTCTGTCACCGTCAGACCGTTCATCAGCTTGCGAGTTCTTCATAAACGGTTGAGGTAGGTACGGAAAATTTTTGAGCAATTTTTCGATAATTACACTCTTTGCCAGTACGAATTCTTTCAATCACACTGTCCACTGCGGCTTGGATTCTCTCCTTCTTGCTTCTTATGGCTGCCATATCTGTTGTTCTGTTAATTTAGAAATAGTAAAATTTAAAACAACTATACTATAGACTAAGCCTATATGAATAAAAATGCAATAATTAGAAACCAAAGATTTATGTTTCTTGAAAGCAGCAAATATCCAGATGTTCGATCTCCAAGCAAATTCTTATTATTTTTTACACTCGAATTTTACACTCTGCTAGAGCTCGGCTCGGTCCTCAAGCTGGTGCCCCAGGCCCATAGACCCGGGTTTACGTACTGACACTGGCTACGGTCGATTCCACCGAACCGCGTACGACGTAGAGTCGATTGGGACTAGGCGGATCGAGCGTACGACGCACACTGGTTGAGGTTGGAATTGGCGTACTCTAGGGTGCTCTAGGGTGCTCTAGGGTGCCTAAGACTGGCCCAAAACAAAGGACAAATATATGCAGAGTCAAAGGCTTACCAGTTGGAGGTACGGCACGAAGAGCAGCGTAGACCAGGCCGGATCACCGGCGATATTGGGGCGAACGTCATTTTAATTGAAGAACGTCGAAGAAAACGAAGTACACAACAGACGTCGATACTGTAGGCGTTGAGCTTTTTGGCGTTGGGGCCGTGTAGCAGGGGATCGTGCTCTCGTAGGTGGCGGCGGTGGCGGGGGAAGGACGAGCTGAAGGGCTGGACCCCGCTCGCCTAAATAAATAGCAGCACCGCGGGGGGAGGGGGAAGACAGCCGCCCGCCGCTGATTGGCGGGTGATTTTAGTGTTAGGGTCTTGAGTCTGCCCGCGGCCGCTCGTTTAGGGTGCTTTAGCACCTACTAGCTGTCTCTCCCCCCCCCGCGGTGCTGCTCGCGGCGAGCAGGCCCTTCTCGTCCTTCCCCTGCCGCCGCCACCTACGAGAGCACGATCCCCTGCTACGCCTACAATATCGACATCTGTTGTTGTACTCGTTTACTTCGACGTTCTCCAAATAAATGACGTCCAGCCTCCAGCCTCATCATCACAAGTATAAAAAAGCATACAGTACATGCAACTAGTTCAAGTTACATTATTCTCATAGCTCTCGTCACAAAAGTATAGGTTGTGCAGAACTCTCAGCAGTCAATCATGCACAAAACCTGAATTTATGATTTTTGAGACATACTTATAATCTTCACAGTCTTTTCTAGGCTGTTAGTTAGACTAGCCACCAGCAAAATGTCAGTACAGGTAAATTCGAGGCGACGCTGCATAAATTAATAACTAAATTAAACATTCAGCACTTAATTACATGCGTCGCATTATGGACCCAACCGCACCCTTGAAACATGCTTCAATCTTTTAGTGCAATCATATTACATTGAGTCCTCCGATCCTAAAATAACGGAATATGCGGTGATTGCATTATTAGCTGTTATGCAGCTGTGTTGCACAATGTAAGCCATTGCTTAAATTAACAGTATTCCAGACAATTAGCTTGAATTAAATTATAACAACAGCAAACTACATGAAGTTGGTGGCCCAGCATGCGTCCAGCCATGTTTAGCATGGCGAAATCATTTAGGATGTGACATTATTAAAATGTCTGTTTTAAACTATGGAAACGCTTTTTTAAAAACATCAAGAAAGCTGTCGCTTTTTTTTATTCAGACAGATGACGCTTTAGTAAGGGAGGGCTCAGAAGCTCTGAAATGTACGCTATTATGTTTGAGATAGTCGTGAAATTTATTGCTTTAAATTACAACATGTAGTTTGATTACTAAATGAAGTGCTACTGCAAGTCTGCATTGTCGGATGAAGGAACGGTTTTTCGACCATCTTTAGACGTCTTTAGCGTCTTTCTACATCAGTTTGCCTACATGTGTTTCACGGATCTAATTCCAGCTAGCTGTCTCGCAATTGTTGGGTTTACAAAATTAACTAACATCTATTAGAAGCAGAAGCGTAAATCGGAAAATTATGGCTTCAGAAATGTGCAAACGCCAGCCATTGCTAATTGGTTCGAGTACAACTATTTCGATTAGTTTGTTATCTTTGTTGATCGAAGAAGAGCGAGCAGAGGCGAAAGCATTTAAGAAATAAAAATCAAAGTAAGGTCCTGCTGATAAAGCCAGAATTGGTCTCTTGAGACTACGAGTATAAGACAGATTTTCCTCGAAAGCGATTGCAGGACCAATGCGCTCCGTGCAAGCTCGGGTTTGAGGTGGCGGGTGGTTCTACACACTGCTGCTGTTATCGGCGGGTGTCGAACGAACTGAGAAGAACGGAAAGAGAGAGAGAGAGAATTGAGAATTAAAGCGCTCAACACGTGGAGCATGCAGAATCGCCCAGACAGTCAGTGGCGGCACGCGCAACTGGAATTTCGACATTCCTATAGATATAGAGAGCTAATATCTCATTTCTGTTAAGACGGCTTTCAGCACAGGTCTACTTTGTAGAGACGCCAAGACCAGAATAGCGCTACAACTTGCAGATTCAGGATCGCAAAGAAGCCACGAAATAATGGCTGCAGCAGAGAGCAGTCCGACTCAGGACTCTGGCGCCTCGGCAGCTCTCATCAGCCTGCGGATTCGAGTGCCGGAAACGAAGGCTGAGGTAAGGGAAGGCAGGATTTATTGACTGTTGCTTTTATGATACTGAGACACTGTGACAGGCAATGAGACAGACACTGAGACAGACACTGAGACAGACACTGAGACAGACACTGCGACAGACACTGAGACAGACACTGCGACAGACACTGAGACAGACACTGAGACAGACACTGAGACAGACACTGAGACAGACTCTGAGACAGGCAATGAGACAGACACTGAGACAGACACTGAGACAGACTCTGAGACAGGCAATGAGACAGACACTGCGACAGACACTGAGACAGACACTGAGACAGACACTGAGACAGACACTGAGACAGACACTGCGACAGACACTGAGACAGACACTGCGACAGACACTGAGACAGACACTGAGACAGACACTGAGACAGACACTGAGACAGACTCTGAGACAGGCAATGAGACAGACACTGAGACAGACACTGAGACAGACACTGCGACAGACACTGAGACAGACACTGAGACAGACACTGAGACAGACACTGCGACAGACACTGAGACAGACACTGAGACAGACAATGAGACAGACACTGAGACAGACACTGAGACAGATACTGAGACAGACACTGAGACAGACACTGAGACAGACACTGAGACAGATACTGAGACAGACACTGAGACAGACACTGATACAGGCAATTAGACAGACACTGAGACAGACACTGAGACAGCCACTGAAGTCATACAAAGAGGCAGACCAGGCGCTAAAGCAGACGCCAAGACAGATGCTGTCACTGAGAAAAAAACTGAAAATTAGATCTGTAAATCTACCAAAGACAAAGTCGTTCTATCCAAAAAAACTCATTCTCAACTTGTGCAGAAATGCCTTCAGTTCGCCTCGGACACAACCGTACACGCAGTAAAGCTACGGGCTCTAGACCTACTAGGCAGAAACCTCCCAGACAAGCTTAATTACGGTTTGTACCTGCCTGGCAACAGAGGCAGAGCTGGTAAATTCCTACAAGAAGAAAGGTTGCTTAACGAATATCCAATGACTGGGCCGATTGGAGACGTTGAGGTACGTTGCTTTGAAATCAATCGTCTGAGATTTTTTAGTGGCTTTGAGAAGTGAGGGTGTGAACTAAGTGCTCAAGAATGAGATGATTGTGTACATCCTTAAGTAGGGAGAGTGTCGACTAAGTTCTCCAGAGACAAACAGTAGAAACAGCATCAATTAAAAATGTACCACATTATACGCTACGGTTAAAACTTCTGTGTTTCTATATTTAGAATTAGACCCAATAAATAAGTCAATATGCGTTTTCTGTATTATTTGATATGCGTTTGCTTTCAGATAAGATAAAGCACACACAGATACGAGTACAGTTATATTAGCAGCAGTTATTATAACTAAATATTGAATTATTTATCTGAAAAATTTTCAGCTTCGGTACAAACGCAGAATTTATCGAAACTCAAGTCTCAGCGTCAGCAAAATTAAACGCGCCAATTCAAAAGTGAGCAAACTTTACTGATCTATGTAAACTGTACTTTATTTATAATCCAACTAATAAATAACAATTTATCGAATTCTTACAGTCAAATTTAAAACATTTTGTACAATCGTTGCAAGCCGGTGACACAGCAGCTGTCAATATGCACCTGAGCAGCGGACTGGATCCCAATGTGCCCTGCAAGAGCAACGGAGGTGAGGCTGGGGTATTATATGGGGTATATAGTAGTTTTTTTCTGTGACCTGTTTGTATTTGTCTGTGACCTCTGTTGCTCTCTGTGACCTTGTCTGTTCCTCTCTGTGACCTGCCTGTTCCTCTCTGTGACCTGTCTGTCCATCTGTGTGACCTGTCTGTCCATCTCTGTGACCTGTCTGTCCATCTCTGTGACCTGTCTGTCCATCTCTGTGACCTGTCTGTCCATCTGTGTTACCTGCCTGTCCCTCTCTGTGACCTGTCTGTCCATCTGTGTGACCTGTCTGTCCATCTCTGTGACCTGTCTGTCCATCTCTGTTACCTGTCTGTCCATCTCTGTGATCTGTCTGTCCATCTGTGTGACCTGTCTGTCCACCTCTGTTACCTGTCTGTCCATCTCTGTGACCTGTCTGTCCACCTCTGTTACCTGTCTGTCCATCTCTGTGACCTGTCTGTCCACCTCTGTTACCTGTCTGTCCATCTCTGTGACCTGTCTGTCCATCTGTGTGACCTGTCTGTCCATCTCTGTGACCTGTCTGTCAATCTCTGTTACCTGTCTGTCCATCTCTGTGACCTGTCTGTCCATCTGTGTTACCTGCCTGTCCCTCTCTGTGACCTGTCTGTCCATCTGTGTTACCTGCCTGTCCCTCTCTGTGACCTGTCTGTCCATCTGTGTGACCTGTCTGTCCATCTCTGTGACCTGTCTGTCCATCTCTTTTACCTGTCCGTCCATTTCTGTGACCTGTCTGTCCATCTCTGAGACCTGTCTGTCCATCTCTGTGATCTGTCTGTCCATCTGTGTGACCTGTCTGTCCACCTCTGTTACCTGTCTGTCCATCTCTGTGACCTGTCTGTCCACCTCTGTTACCTGTCTGTCCATCTCTGTGACCTGTCTGTCCATCTCTGAGACCTGTCTGTCCATCTCTGAGACCTGTCTGTCCATCTGTGTGACCTGTCTGTCCATCTCTGTGACCTGTATGTTTCTGTTATTCTTCTCTCTCTACTACCCTACCTGTCTCTCTCCCAACTCCCATTAAAAAATGCCGGTAAAATCGTGCCTTTGCTTTACCTGTAGTATTCTTCCATCTTAAACCGCCTTTACCTTCTGTTTACAGCGAAACATTTCATTCTAGTGTGTAAGTCATGCCTTGACCATTGAAATTGGAGATTTTCTGCAAGCAATTTTTCACACGCACACACATCATACACTTAGAGCTCTCACTTTACAACCAAGCGATTATACATGTGCTTGGTCTAACCGCATTTACAGTCAGCACCTCCAAAACTTGAATCGTAAAGTAATAATAACATCGCTGAGGTCCAGTGCTATAAAGTTAATCGTCGTATTATAAAATTTGGTATACACTGTGTAAAGGTAATAATAAACCAATTAAGAAACTCATCGAGGAGTCAGAGTGTGTTAACAAAGCATTCCAATTAGCTTTTAAACAGACGATTGAGTGTTACATGTGAATGTGTTAATTTCGCATTTATACTGTTTATACAGTCGAAGGCCTCGTGCCAATTGAAACGTTTGGTAGAGTGCTTGCAGCCTTTTTACGTAGTTTAAATACGGGCGTATAACTAAAATTTTTAAAGTACATTTTTTGGATTAGATAGGACTGTCAATAGTAGTCCTAAATTTGTTAATAAATTACGAACTATTTATTTTTCCTTTAATTTTACCGCCATTAAATATATGCATTCTGTTATTTCCTTTGATGTTACCGCCACTGAACCACATCTCATTGACCTTCAATGTCACCGCCACTGGACCCCCATTTCCTTAAACATTTGATCTCGCCGCGATAAAACCTGGCCCATTTCATTGTACCTTTGATGTCGCCGCCATCAGACCCCATTTCATTGTACCTTTGTTGTCACCGCCACTGGACCCCCATTTCCTTGAACCCTTGATCTCGCCGCCATCAGACACCATTTCATTGTACCTTTAATCTCGCCACCATCAGACTTCATTTCATTGTACCTTTGATGTTGCCGCCATCAGACCCCACTTCCTTGTACCTTTGATGTCACCGCTATCAGACCCAATTTCCAAAGACGTTTGTCATCATCGCTATCCTGCTTTACTCGATCTTTGCTAAGCTGTCAAAGCCAATGCTTGTTCAGAACTTAGCTTTTTCACTAATAATAAATTTTCAATTTACCTATCAATACCTTCCAGCCACAGCCCTGATGGTAGCTACTGAGCTCAAACGTTCGCGCGAAATGATTCTGACGCTGATTTCTGGCGGAGCATTTCTGGATTTTCGCGACGCCAAAGGTCTGACGGCTATGCACCTGGCCGCCATCACTGGCAATGGGGAGTCTATACAGGTGAGCATGATTCATTGCATCACTGACCTACTGAGTCACTGCATCACCGACCTACTGAGTCACTGCATCACTGACCTACTGAATCACAATCTTAAAAATATTTTCCAGACTCTACTCGACCTAGGTCAGTCTCCGAATTGCCTAGACTCAGGCGGTTTGACTCCGTTATACCACAGCATCCTTCACAGCGGTTCCACCGTGGTTGCCGAGATGCTGCTATACGATGGAAGCTGCCTGGGCATCAGGGACGACAAGGGCCTATGCGAAATTCACCAGGTTCGGCATTAATTGGTCTTTGTTGAAAAACACGCATCTGATTCTCACGCCGCAACCCCTGGTGCGCGGCGACATTCAGTTGGGGGTTGTCGCGCTCTTCAAAGCCATGAGGGCCAGCCCCCAAGGCGCTGAATGTGCACATGCCTGTCAATAAGAAAGTCAGAGCCGCTGTACACCCTGTGTGAGCGTGTGTATGAGTGTGTGACAGCGTACAGTATATTTGTGCTGAGGAGTCAGTGGATTAATGGTGGACGATTTCTCCGAAGGTTTTTTTCCAGGATGCCCACAGCTCTGCTGCAATTTATTGCATTCCTAAATCATCCACAGGCCTGCAAACTGGGCAGGGAGCACCATCTTGAACTGCTCCTGACCTACGGTGCCGATATTAATAGCACTTCAACTCACGGTAACACACCGTTGCACGTTTCTGCTCTGGCTAATCAGGTAGGTAAAGTTGATTTGCTTAGCAAAATTGGATTTAAGATAATTTGACGACTAAGCTATAGCTTGCTAAGTTAAGTTAAGTTTTTTATTAGACCCTGTTTTCCTAGGACATTTGGTGTCCCCTCTATTCGATCTTGTTTTCCTAGGACATTTGGTGTCCCCTCTATTAGATCTTGTTTTCCTAGGACATTTTGTTTCCCCTCTATTAGATCTTGTTTTCCTAGGACATTTTGTGTCCCCTCTATTAGATCTTGTTTTCCTAGGACATTTTGTGTCCCCTCTATTCGATCTTGTTTTCCTAGGACATTTGGTGTCCCCTGTATTAGATCTTGTTTTCCTAGGACATTTGGTGTCCCCTGTATTAGATCTTGTTTTCCTAGGACATTTGGTGTCCCCTGTATTAGATCTTGTTTTCCTAGGACATTTGGTGTCCCCTCTATTCGATCTTGTTTTCCTAGGACATTTTGTGTCCCCTCTATTAGATCTTGTTTTCCTAGGACATTTGGTGTCCCCTGTATTAGATCTTGTTTTCCTAGGACATTTGGTGTCCCCTGTATTAGATCTTGTTTTCCTAGGACATTTGGTGTCCCCTGTATTAGATCTTGTTTTCCTAGGACATTTGGTGTCCCCTGTATTAGATCTTGTTTTCCTAGGATATTTGGTGTCCCCTGTATTAGATCTTGTTTTCCTAGGACATTTGGTGTCCCCTCTATTAGATCTTGTTTTCATAGGATATTTGGTGTCCCCTGTATTAGATCTTGTTTTCCTAGGACATTTGGTGTCCCCTGTATTAGATCTTGTTTTCCTAGGACATTTGGTGTCCCCTGTATTAGATCTTGTTTTCCTAGGACATTTGGTGTCCCTGTATTAGATCTTGTTTTCCTAGGACATTTGGTGTCCCCTGTATTAGATCTTGTTTTCCTAGGACATTTGGTGTCCCCTGTATTAGATCTTGTTTTCCTAGGACATTTGGTGTCACCTCTATTAGATCTTTTTTTCCTAGGACATTTGGTGTCACTGCCATTGTCTACAGTATATTGTCTTCTTAGATATCTACTTCAAATTCAGACAGACATCAGGTTACTCGAACGAATTGAAATAAGACAGGTTTCACTGAAGTGTTCCTAAATTGCATTCGAACAAACATTCGCAGCTTGAATGCGCCAGGACACTTCTAAGACGGGGCGCCGATAGGCAAATAAAAAACTACCAGGGTCATAACGCCGAGGACACGGCGTTGCTGGCTGGCAACCAAAGTCTAGCCGAGCTGATCCGCGACTTCAGCCCCTCCGAAGTGACTCCGATCGAGGCTAAGCCCAGACTGAACACGCGTCGAAGACGAACAAACAGCAACCTTGGCGGCGGTCAATCACTGGGCTACGGAAGTCGCGGTTGGGGCTCACTAGCCAGCGTCGGTGGGGCCCACTACAGGCAGCAGGTGCACCAACAGGCGGGTAGGTCACAGAGCACCCTGTTTGAGCGAGACCTGTCTATGGGCCGCCTATCTGTGTCTTCTTCGATGGCTGCTGGATTCGGAGCGACAGTTGGTAAGGGACTTTCATTTTTTAGGGTTTACGAGCTATGCGTTCATAATTGCATCTTTGTGCATGTTCTTATGATCTGCCGTCTTTGACCTCAATGTCTTTGAGTCGAGTTTATCTTCAAGTTTAAACAACAAGATACGCTCGTAATCCTTTCTGTGTCTCTACAGAATCACTTGGTTCTTTTAGTGTTTTCAGTCTAATCACAGCCTTTTGTGTTCAAATTCTTGGTTGGTGTTCTGTTCTTGTTCTTGATTACAACAGTATTGCGGTCTTTTCCATGTGTTTTCTCAAAACCGCTCAAATTTACTTAAATCCCGAAGATTCTTTGACTAACGTATGTACCTCTAGAAGAAAACTTTTCACGCGTAAAATATTAGTTGAAAACAGATGTCTACCTGTTTACTATTTATCTTAAGCTCAAAAATGAAGATAGCTTATTGAGTACGAGGATTCATTTCAGTGTATGACTGATATGCCTAGAGTCCAGATGTATTCGTGTGTTGCACGTGTATTTTTGCATCAAGTCTCGATCAATAATCCCCAGGGAAGAGCAAAATCTTGTTTGAGCATTGCATAGACAGCTATTAAGAGCTTCAACTCTCTTGTTGCGCCCTTCGGCAAATAAGCGGTGCTTGTGACGTTTGAGATGGTCGTGTTCAACTCAATACTAGCGATGGGAGATATGCTTATAAAATTATACAAATTCGGGGTCATGCTTGCAATGCTATCGGTTTTTCACTGCACCATACTTTTTTATAAACTTATTGCTTGCTTATTCAAATATACTTGTTAAAGTTACTAGATACGCTCGTAGGATTCTCTTTAGGATTCTCTCTTGACTGCCTGAGTAAAAAATTAGCGAATTTTTGTAAAGTAAAATTGACTATTATTTTTTCTATCGACCAAATTTACTTACAGGTAGCCATTATTCAACGAGAAGCGAGTTTGTCTTTGCTGGAAGGTAAGCAAACAGTTGGTACACTATAAATAATTTTTTTACTTAGGTGCCGTAGCCCAGTGGTTTAGCCTGGGGGCTCTGATGTGCCAGCGGCCCAGGCTCGATTCCAAGTGTGCTCACATTGGGGGCTAAATTGGAACCTCGGCTTGGCGCTGCTTGTGCAATTAATGCCCTTGATGGTCGGCCCCAATGCACAGTGAAGTGTACATGTACATGTCTAACACTTCTGTGTGAGTGTGTGCCTGTGCGTATGACTGCGTACGTATCCGCGTGCGCTAATTGTGTGCCTGCTTAGGGCAGTCGGCAGAACGGGCAGTAATGCGGTAGTGGTTGTAGTGGTGATTGTGTGACAATGTGATTAAAGTGCGACCAGGGTGCATACAGTATCAAATACCATTATGCTCTTAATAATTAGCAACTCTAATTACCGATTTATCGCTCTAACGGCGACACTGTACCGAAAATGTGGACAGTTTCGTAAATCCGAGCTAGTCCTGCTGGTAAAACACTTGATTGTAAAAAATTATACATGTTTTGCTAATCTCAGGAAAAAACACCTTTCATTTACAGCCGAAAAGATTCTCTGCCACCAGAGCAGCTGGCTCGCACGGTTGTCATTCAGCGTAGCTCCGGTGGCGGCTTCGGCTTCACTCTGAAAGGCAGTAAGACTCCAATCTCGGCCAGTCCGGACTCCAATGCCACGTCGTCGCGTCAGATCCTGGGCCCCATCGAACCTGGCAAGCCGGCTTATTTAGCAGGAATGCGCCAGGATGACCTGGTGCTGGAGATCAACGGAGTAGACGTTCGGGCATTGTCTCACGCCGACTGTCTGCAGTTAATCACAGGTGACACTCTGACACTGAAACTGCTGACGCCGCCAACTCCGGTTCGAGACGGCCACAGTCAATCGGTGCTCTCTGTTCAAAGCGACACCGAACCGTTAAGAGCCATTGGTATGCGATTTTACATTTTACAAGCTATCTTGAGTATTTTCTAACGATATCCTAACATCAACTTTTCTACACTTTTCACACCTGCCTATAAAATTGAACAGACATGCTAGACCGAACGCTCAACTGCTACGAAGAAATTCCCGAGGACCCGTTGCCTGCGGAGCAGACGACTCAGCCAGAGCCTGTTGCGGTAGCAGAAACCGAGAATAAAGACACAAATACTAGCGCTACAACGTCAAAATCTGACACACCTGAGAAATCAACAGTTCAACCAGTAGCCAAAAGTGCAGTGGTTACTGCAGGCGCTGCTGCCGCAGTGGCTGCCGCGTCACCAGAAGCAGAGCAGCAGCCAGAAGTCAACGAGGCTCCAAAAGCTGCTACTACAGGCGTCAAAGCACCGATAGAAGAACCTGTGGAAGTTTTGCCCGCACCAGAAGGTTTTGGAAACGATGTTCAACAGCAAAGCAGTCTAAGAAACGATCAATCCAATCCAACTCAAAGCGCTTCAGATCCACCAAATCTCGACGAGCAGCAAAGTCAAATTGATCGGAAAATATCCACCATAGCGCCGTTGCCCACCCGGGTGCCACCGCCACCGCCGACTGCGCCGCCGCCTCCTCCGCCGCCGAAGCCGTCGCTTGGCACTCCGTCGACCGCCGCCTCCGTGGCAATTATTCGCCGACGCTCCCTGCTAGCAAAACCGGCCGCAGCCACGCCGGACCACGATCAGGAGCTTCGACGCCTGGTTGAACTGCGACGGAAAAAGATCGACTCCGGTCAGGTTGAACCCAGCCAGCAGATTGAGGCGCAGCTCAATAGAAAGAGCGCTGGATCCAGGATGATCATCGTGCCATCTGGATCCGTTGCGGCAACCGCTGCAGTTGCTGCTGAGAACTCCAACAAGTCTATTGATGCCACTAAAGAATCCGTTGCCACCAGCAGTACTCCTGTTTCGTCCACAACAACAAAGATTTCTGCCGCTGCTGCTCCTGCTTCTTCGAATGGTCCAGCTGCTGTAGCAGGTGCTTCATCTTCCGCATCTAGTTCCAGTGCAGCAACTACTGTTAGTAACACCTCGCCGAAGCCAACTCCAGCAGTGAACAACGGAGACTCATCGCCAATTCAACTGCGCCGATCTGTGGCGAATCCGCAGCTAGCCGACGTGGCCGCAACCGATGCAGCGGCTGCTGAAAGGCCAGCGTCGTTTACTGGCAAAGCGGAACAGCTGAGACAGATGATTCTGAAACAGCAGCAACAGCAGCATCAACAAAATTCGAGGAAAACAACGCAACTTTAAACTGTGATTCTAAATTTCGTACTATGTACTGATCTTGATGTTTTGTGCTGAACAAAAACTTCGATTGGATCAATATATATATATTTCCTCTGTTGATAGAAATGGGTCAAAGAAGGTCGTTATACCGATACAATATTTCGAGGTCGATCGACAATTAAGCGGGCAGTTTTATTAGCGAAAAGAGGCCGACGGATAACGACGTCACTGCTGTACAGGATGCAGGTCGTTAAAAGTAGATTGCAAGTGCCACGCTGAAAACCCATTATTAAGGTTTTACGCTCGTTATTAACATTCAACTCATCTGTTGAAAATAGCTCGTAAAGCTTGTATTACTCGTAGATTATTTTGTCCAACATCACTGCACACATCACTCGTAAAATTATCGATTTTCTGACATGTACGCTTGTACTAATCTGAGTTCACAGATACTCGTAGATATTCTAGTACCAACCAACCATCTTTTTTCAAAATGCTTATTGATTCTAGTAGACGTCGCCAATTATGTTTTAATCGCCAGCCGTTCAATGATTTTGTTCATTACTAAAAATAACTACAGATATTCTGTTACATTCAGTTCGGCAATTCCGATCTAACCAAAGTTGCATAATATCCATTTCTATATTTTAAAAAATTATGCAATATCCCTTATCCTGCTTATGCAAATACAAAGAATAAAGAATTCGGATGTACTTTTAAGTCTTGCATTAATAAGCTAAAGAGGCATGTGCTGTTACATATTCTATCTATCTATCTATCTATCTATCTATCTATCTATCTATCTATCTATCTATCTATCTATCTATCTATCTATCTATCTATCTATCAATCAATCAATCAATCTATCTATCTATCTATCTATCTATCTATCTATCTATCTATCTATCTATCTATCTATCTATCTATCTATCTATCTATCTATCTATCTATCTATCTATCTATCTATCTATCTATCTATCTATCTATCTATCTATCTATCTATCTATCTATCTATCTATCTATCTATCTATCTATCTATCTATCTATCTATCTATCTATCTATCTATCTATCTATCTATCTATCTATCTATCTATCTATCTATATATCTATCTATCTATCTATCTGTCTATTTATCTATCTATCTATCTATCTGTCTGTCTATCTATCTATATATCTATCTATCTATTTATCTATCTAGAAGATACCAGCTTCTGGGGCTCATGCCTTCACGGTGGCGTTTTATCTATCCATCTTTTTAGACACGAGACCTGACCAGATTGTCAATTTCCCAGCTCCCTTCGCAGGTAGATTCACCTGGCACAATGGCTGCTCAAAGCAGAATTAAAGATTGCGACATAAAAAACAATTTTATCGGAGACCTCCCTTGGAGTTTTCGAATTTGAATTTTTAATTTCCAATTGTCCACAGAGTAATTCAAACTTTGCTACTTGAAGTAGCCTTGGATAGAACCAAATCGCTTGTTCACTTAGAGAAGACAATTAATCGTTGGACTAAAAGGTAAGCTATTTAGTCCATGTCGACATATACATAATTTTTATGGCTTTTGTCGCACTAAATGTAAACACCGGGGTAACAATAATAATAATATTACCGCGGGTACTTGTGGGTAGAGGCTAGCAAAGTAAAATACTAAAGACATGGTAGCTAAAAATAGACTGACGCGTTTTGATCTGTAGTTGATCGAAGCAGACTGAGAGAGAGAGAGGAGAAAAAAACTGACTTGGGCAAGAACCCACTCCTTAGTGCAACAGTTGGGGTGGAACAAATCCCGGCTATAAGTGAATGACGTGCGTGCGCGGTACGGACGTAGAGAAAATCGATATTAAATCAAATCTGCTAGCTACCAATACGAGCTAGCTCAGGCCTTTAAGTCAACCTGTGTAAGAGAAAAGAAGTCGTGCTTGAAGAGAAATTTCTGGCATAAACATGGTAGGCTTATAAACGGAGAGCAGCTCAAGGCTAACGTCGTGTCTCTCCGGTTTGAGCGATAACAAAAAACAATGGGTTTAACAAACGCCCCGGAAAACATCCAGATATCCGACTGCTACACCAACGGAGTGGTCACCAACTGGGGCTGCAACTATTTCAACGAGGTTGCCGTGATCGTCCTGCTGGTGATCTTTGTCGGCTGCCTGGTGTCGGTCTGCATCTGTCTGGCCTATTGTTCCTACTTTAAAATACAGGCAAAGAGACAGAAGGACGATTATCGATAGGTGGATTTTTGAAATGGCAACAAACTCTTGTAACATGTTACTTATCATTTGACAGAAACTGAGCTTAATCTGTGATTCTATATTTTTCATCATTTTAGTTGTGCGTCTATTTTATCAACAAAAATACTTTTGTATTCTTCTATCGTGATTTTACGCGTATGTTGCATGTTATTTTCTACCCAAGAGTTAACATGTAACATTTTCTCGTTTTAATCTTTTTTCGTGAGAAATTAACATCGTAAAAAAGAGGATCAAAGCTACTCATTTTTATGTAGAATTATTCGTTTTCTCTGTAGTATATTCACGTACAACCCGTAGTAGCTTTAAGTATGTATTTGTTTAAATGACACAATAAAATATATTTAAGAAGACCAGCATATTACATGAGTAGTTGTGTGTAAACATTATAACATGTTTTCATACAGTTCACACTACGTTTGTTCGAGGCGTATAAAAAGTTGTTATTATGTTTCAAAAAAATGGCGTCATTGTAAATTTTTGCAGGATACATTTTAGAGATCAATTTATTGGTAAGGAAAATTGGCAAATAATAAAAAGTTAGTCAGACAAAGTAAAAAATACACATTTTTAAACGAAGCATTCGGTATTTTTAATCATTTCAAAAATCTTTATCAAAAGTTGTCAATCAAGTTGGCGGATTCGCTTGTACTGAACGGCATCTCCAGCGCCTGATGGTCTTGACGCAACTGATTTGTCCAGCGATCTTCGGAGAAATCAAACAGAAATACAGGAAAATTGGTCAGATCCGCATTGTAGCTGTTGACATTGGACTTTGCAATGCGCCGGCAAAAACGACGTCTTTGATTCAAAGTGCAGCAGAGACCATCGCTGTCAACTCTTTCCAGTCTTTTAACATCCAACTGGTTGAATTCTTTCGACTCAGCTTCGATTTCGTTTGTCATCTGCACGACATCTTTAGTGACGTCTGTTGCTAGCGGTGCGCCTTCATCTTCTAATTGCTCTGCACCGTCTGATGATGAAGCGTCACTGTCATCTGGCCAATAGGTTGAAAACGGGTTGATCACCTGAGCGCCAAGCCAAGGTCCGCTTAGATCCAAAGCGCTGTTGTTGCGACTTCTACCTCCGTTCATATCGGCATTGCTCTCGTCAAATCGGCGCAAACTGCAGTTGGCGATATGCGACCAGCCGTAGGGAATGCCTGCAAATTGTTTTTCAAGGTCGGGAATTCAGATACGAGTTACAGTAACCAATTTTTGCAAGAGCTTTGGAAACTTTGTCAAGCTACAAGTTTCAATCTTGGTTCTCGGTGAGTGCACTTTTCCACAAGGACTATAACGCAATAAATGTTTCGGAAAGTGTATTTTTATGAAATTGCGTGTAAAATGATATTTCACCGACAAAGCAATGAAGATTTAGGGACCACATTCACTTGAGGTCCAATGACGGCTTAACCGCCAAGGCACAGAGAGAGTACATGCCAGACGATTAGAAAGTCAGGACCGCTGTACACTACATGTACATGTATGTGTGGGCGTATGTATGAGTGCATACCATGCTTTTGTACAGTATCCGTATGCTTGTGTCTGCTCAGGAGTCAGTGGAATATGTAGAATTTCCTTAGCCTTAGCACAAACAAAAGGCATTTCGCCAGGGTATTTGTGTACATACTCGTACCACTAAGTGTGACCTTCATTATATCAGCAATCTCGATGATATTTCTTCAGGTGTCTCGTATCTAACAGCCACCATTTATGCATCTGAAAATTCTACGAATTACAACTACCTTGCGAAGGGCTGCTGCTTTCACTCTTGCTGTCGGAGGTGCTGTTGCTGTTGCTTCCTGTATTGGTCGCGGTGCTGCAAGCGGCTCCACTACCGACGTCTCCCAATTCGCTGTTGTGCTCCGCACTGCTCAGCTTCCTCGATCGACTAACCGCGCATCTCAACTCGACATCGTCGTCGCTTGTTGGGTACAGAAATCCATCGGAGATCAGCGGCCGCTGGTACTGGCCTGCTGAGGAGGCGTGCGAACTCTGGAGTGACAGCCGCTTGACTGTCGCCTCGGCTGACGACTTCACGGCTTTGTTGCTCAACCGGCTGAGTCTGGGCGGCGGCCTGAATGGCGCCGACAACCGGGTGCTCCGTTGCCGGCCGATGCGCTCGACGAAGGCGGCCGCTTCGGCTGTGGCTCGAGGCTCATTGAACAGATTCCTTGAAATAGATAGATAGATAGATAGATAGTAGATAGCGAGAAAGAGCGAGCGAAGCGAGCTCTTTCGAGCTTGCTTGCCGCAGCCAATCAAGCTGAAAGCACGCACACAAGATCACCGGAAACGATTAAGGCAGCTGGAAAGCCAATGGGCGCGGTAAGCGCTTTTATCCAGAGGAACTACCTGCTGGAACCAGCCATGCCGAACGAAAATCAGACTACTCAAGTAGTGCAAAAGAGTGCGAGCAACTACCGAGAAATCTAATTTTCGTAACCGCTCCGGTGCAGGTCCTGGCAATAGATGGTAGATAGCGAGAAAGAGCGAGCGAAGCGAGCTCTTTCGAGCTTTCTTGCCGCAGCCAATCAAGCTGCTGAAAGCACGCACACAAGATCACCGGAAACGATTAAGGTAGACAGACAGTAGATAGACAGATAGATAGATAGATAGATAGATAGATAGATAGATAGATAGATAGATAGATAGATAGATAGATAGATAGATAGATAGATAGATAGATAGATAGACAGACAGACAGACAGACAGACAGACAGACAGACAGACAGACAGACAGACAGACAGACAGACAGACAGACAGACAGACAGACAGACAGACAGACAGACAGACAGACAGACAGACAGACAGACAGACAGACAGACAGACAGACCTGACATCCTTGGCGGTCAGTTCAGCCACCCGTTCCACCCGAGTCCAGGCGGCCAGCAGCAGCAGGACTCCCGTGAAGACCAGCATATTGCTGATTCCTTTGATCGCAGCCTGTTCGCCTGTCAGAGTGGCTGCGCAGCCGTCTGAGCTAACCAAGGTGATGTTTTTCGACGATTCTGCTGTTAATTAGTTTGGATTGGCGTCATAAATAGTAACTGTTAAAAGCATTTATTCTCGAATAGCTTAAATTTTCCTGAATTTGAACTATTTTTACTCTTGCATGAAATCAATAAATAATCAGGTCTATTCTATGAAGTCAATATTTTAATCTTGTGCCTAATCTTTCATTTTATACGATTATTGAAGTTTTCATTATCTGTCACTCTACATCTATCTGTCCCTCTCAATCAATCTTTTACTCTCAATCAATCTGTCACTCTACACCAATCTGTCACTCTACACCAATCTGTCACTCCCAATCAATCTGTCACTCTACACCAATCTGTCACTCTCAATCAATCTGTCACTCTACACCAATCTGTCACTCTACACCAATCTGTCACTCTTAATCAATCTGTCACTCAACACCAATCTGTCACTCTTAATCAATCTGTCGCTCAACACCAATCTGTCACTCTTAATCAATCTGTCACTCTTAATCAATCTGTCACTCAACATCAATCTGTCACTCTACACCGATCTGTCACTCTACACCAATCTGTCACTCTCAATCAATCTGTCACTCTACACCAATCTGTCACTCTTCACCAATCTGTCACTCTACACCAATCTGTCACTCTCAATCAATCTGTCACTCTCAATCAATCTGTCACTCTACACCAATCTGTCACTCTACACCGATCTGTCACTCTACACCAATCTGTCACTCTACACCAATCTGTCACTCTACACCAATCTGTCACTCTACACCAATCTGTCACTCTACACCAATCTGTCACTCTCAATCAATCTGTCACTCTACACCAATCTGTCACTCTACACCAATCTGTCACTCTACACCAATCTGTCACTCAACATCAATCTGTCACTCAACATCAATCTGTCACTCTACATCAATCTGTCACTCTACACCGATCTGTCACTCTACACCAATCTGTCACTCTACACCAATCTGTCACTCTACACCGATCTGTCACTCTACACCAATCTGTCACTCTACACCAATCTGTCACTCTACACCAATCTGTCACTCTACACCAATCTGTCACTCTACACTAAATCTGTCACTCTCAATCAATCTGTCACTCTACACCAATCTGTCACTCTACACCAATCTATCACTCTACACCAATCTGTCACTCTACACCAATCTGTCACTCTACACTAAATCTGTCACTCACCCACACTGTCACCATCTGTCCAAAGCTCCGCAGTGCAGCTCTTAGGCACCCCAGGCCACTGCCGTCTCTTCCAGTCATCCGGCCCAGCAAGTCCGCAGCAGCCCAGCCGGTGCTGCAATCGATCAATGGAGCTACCAGCCCTGGCAACTGTTGCTAGGCTAAACAGGCTAGCAACACCATAGTGCAACGCACAGACTGACAAAGTGTTGCACAGGATGACAGTTGCAGCTGACAGTGTAGCAAACAGCAGATAGCGAGTAGCGCTGCCGTGGCAATAGAAATTGTCGAACTTGGCCGAACTGCACAGCCAATTAGCAAAGCCGATCGGCCGTTTCTCGTACTGCGGCAGGTCGTGAACTGCCAGAGCTGCCAGCACCAGAGTTGGTACTGTTGCTACAAGGGCAATGGACAGGCATAGCACATATCCAATAAAATGGCCTTTATTGGGTAGACTGTGATAGATCGCTTGTTCGTCAAGATAGTCAACACAGAAACTAATTATACTAGTTAGTGTAGTTGCGATAGATACTACTGATATGAAGCAGGCAACGATATAATAGCCACGTTTTGCTTTGGCTCCGGTGCAGTCAAATAAGAAATATTGCAGAGTCTCGAGGCCCATTCTGTGCGTTTTCCAACTGGTTTTTGAGTAAATGACAAGAGCAAGTTAAACTAATGGGGAGCTCTGGTTGTAACAGAGTCTGATGTTAATATGTGTTGAAATTTAAGACCTGCCATAGATATCAACTCGTTGCTAAATTTAATCCAGCATACTCTTGGAGATTAGGGACTTTGATTACATAGATGAGCCAGTGGGAGACTGAGGGGAAGAGAGACTGAGGGGTAATAGAGAGACTGAGGGGTAATAGAGAGACTGAGGGGTAATAGAGAGACTGAGGGGTAAGAGAGACTGGGGGGTAATAGAGACTGAGGGGTAAGGGAGACTGAGGGGTAATAGAGAGACTGAGGGGTAAGAGAGACTGGGGGGTAATAGAGACTGAGGGGTAAGGGAGAGACTGGGGGGTAATAGAGAGACTGAGGGGGTAAGAGAGACTGGCGGGTAATAGAGAGACTGAGGGGTAATAGAGACTGAGGGGTAAGGGAGACTGAGGGGTAATAGAGAGACTGAGGGGTGAGAGAGACTGAGAGGTAATAGAGAGACTGAGGGGTAATAGAGAGACTGAGGGGTAATAGAGAGACTGGGGGTAATAGAGAGACTGAGGGGGTAATAGAGACTGAGGGGTAAGGGAGACTGAGGGGTAAGAGAGAGACTGGGGGTAATAGAGAGACTGAGGGGGTAAGAGAGACTGGGGGTAATAGAGACTGAGGGGTAATAGAGAGACTGAGGGGTAGTAGAGAGACTGAGGGGTAATAGAGAGACTGAGAGGTAAGGGAGACTGAGGGGTAATAGAGAGACTGAGAGGTAAGGGAGACTGAGGGGTAATAGAGAGACTGAGGGGTAATAGAGACTGAGGGGTAAGGGAGACTGAGGGGTAAGAGAGAGACTGGGGGTAATAGAGAGACTGAGGGGGTAAGAGAGACTGGGGGTAATAGAGACTGAGGGGTAATAGAGAGACTGAGGGGTAATAGAGAGACTGAGGGGTAATAGAGAGACTGAGAGGTAAGGGAGACTGAGGGGTAATAGAGAGACTGAGGGGTAATAGAGAGACTGAGGGGTAATAGAGAGACTGAGAGGTAAGGGAGACTGAGGGGTAATAGAGAGACTGAGAGGTAAGGGAGACTGAGGGGTAATAGAGAGACTGAGGGGTAATAGAGAGACTGAGGGGTAATAGAGAGACTGAGGGGTGAGAGAGACTGAGGGGTGAGAGAGACTGAGGGGTAATAGAGAGACTGAGGGGTAAGGAAGACTGAGGGGTAAGGGAAACTGAGGGGTAATAGAGACTGAAGGGGTAAGAGAGATTGAGGGGTAAGAGAGACTGAGGGGTAATAGAGAGACTGAGGGGTAATAGAGAGACTGAGGGGTAAGGGAAACTGAGGGGTAATAGAGACTGAAGTGGTAAGAGAGATTGAGGGGTAAGAGAGACTGAAGGGGTAAGAGAGATTGAGGGGTAAGAGAGACTGAAGGGGTAAGAGAGATTGAGGGGTAAGAGAGATTGAGGGGTAAGAGAGATTGAGGGGTAAGAGAGACTGAAGGGGTAAGAGAGATTGAGGGGTAAGAGAGATTGAGGGGTAAGAGAGATTGAGAGGTGATAGAGACTGAAGGGGTAAGAGAGACTGAAGGGGTAAGAGAGACTGAGGGGTAAGAGAGACTGAGGGGTAAGAGAGATTGAGGGGTAAGAGAGATTTAGAGGTGATAGAGACTGAAGGGGTAAGAGAGATTGAGGGGTGATAGAGACTGAGGGGTAAGAGAGATTGAGAGGTAAGAGAGACTGAGGGGTAAGAGAGATTGAGGGGTAAGAGAGATTGAGAGGTGATAGAGACTGAAGGGGTAAGAGAGATTGAGGGGTGATAGAGACTGAGGGGTAAGAGAGATTGAGAGGTGATAGAGACTGAAGGGGTAAGAGAGATTGAGGGGTGATAGAGACTGAGGGGTAAGAGAGACTGAAGGGGTAAGAGAGACTGAAGGCTAAGAGACTGAGGGTAAGAGACTGAGGAGTAAGAGGAGACTGAGGGACAAGAGAGAATGAGGGTAAGAGAGAGTGAGGGGTAAGTTAAAGAGAAGAATGATGCTTAGCACAGTTAAGATCACTGGAATTTTAATATATAATAAAAATACAAGTAAAAGAAAGCATAAATGGCTAACCCACAGAATACAACCAGCTAACCAGGTTTTTTCAATTCAGATTGTAACTGTTAACAAATGAGTAATTTGCTTTCAAAACCATAGACAAATGCATGAATATCTTTGTTGATCAGTATTTCTCACTTTCTCAATCTGATTAGTTTACAAATTGAGCTTGAATTCTCAATTATTGAAAAAGCTACAAATTTAGTTTGAATTCGTGTTAAACAATTTAATCAACATGATAACCGATCAGTCAGATGGAATATTGTCCAATTGTAATTTTGCCACTCTGAAGCTTAATTATTTCTTGTCTAATAGGCCCAGCATCAGCGATCTGAAGGTGCACATGAATGTGGCGTAAGTAAATTTGCTTACAAATTTGCTTTTCAATGCCACGAGAGTCTCTTGGTTTTCATCAATTTTATCTTCAATAAAGATAAAGATTCAAGTTTAGAAGATATCCTACTGAATAGTAGTAATAAAGGAACCTGCTTGAGGAACATCTCAACCTTCCATACTACTCGCTATTCTTATTTAGGGGGCCCAGGGGTAGGACACTCCGGCCCCGCGGGCCATGAGGTCCGGCCCTCGGGCCCTTTGAAACTTCACAATAGCAATAGCGCCCCCCTCAAGGTTGGTGTCTCCTCTCTCCTCCCTCTCTCCTCCCTCTCTACTCTATTCCCCTCTATTGCCCTCTGCTCTCTTCTCTCCCCCTCTCCCCAGCCCTCTGAGGGGCTCCTCTCCCCTCTCCCATCGCCTATCTCTTCTCTCCTCTCTCCCCTCGCCTCTCTCCCCTCGCCTCTCTCCCCTCGCCTCTCTCCCCTCGCCTCTCTCCCCTCGCCTCTCTCCCCTCTCCTCTCTCCCCTCGCCTCTCTCCCCTCGCCTCTCTCCCCTCTCCCATCGCCTATCTCTTCTCTCCTCTCTCCCCTCTCCTCTCTCCCCTCGCCTCTCTCCCCTCGCCTCTCTCCCCTCGCCTCTCTCCCCTCGCCTCTCTCCCCTCTCCTCTCTCCCCTCGCCTCTCTCCCCTCTCCCATCGCCTATCTCTTCTCTCCTCTCCTCTCCTCGCTTTTCCCACTTCTCTCACCTCTTCTCTCTTTTTTTCTTTTCTCTTCATTCTTTTCTCATCTTATCTTTCGCCTTTCCTCTCCTCTCTCTTATCTATAATTCTATAATCTTCTAGTCTCGTCTTTCTCCTCTCATCTTGCTCATTGTCGTAAAAAAGTATTCTGACCTCGGATTTTATAATGTCAAGTTAGTCTGTAGTTAAATTCTTCAATTGCTATATGATAAGCGCAAAAACCTTTATAAAACATTTCAAATTTCAGCTTGAATCGGCTTGAACTAGCGGTGACTCACTACAGCGAAGGAATCTGCATCTACCCGATTCTGGAGGGCGGCTTACTGGATGACACCAACAGTCACTACATCAGCTTGCCTACCGATTTTATTGCTTTCACTGAGGATAATTGCCTGCTGCTGTCTATGTGGGGCACCAGAATGAGCTTGTGAGTTAGACTTTTATGGAGTCACGTGACATTGAATAGGATAACTGCCTGCTGCTGTCTATGTGGGGCACCAGAATGAGCTTGTGAGTTGGACTTTTATGGAGTCACGTGACATTGAATAGGGTATTTTATGGAGTCACGTGACTTTGAATAGGGTCTTTTATGGAGTCACGTGACTTTGAATAGGGTCTTTTATGGAGTCACGTGACTTTGAATAGGGTCTTTTATGGAGTCACGTGACATTTAATAGGGTCTTTTATGGAGTCACGTTACTTTGAATAGGGTCTTTTATGGAGTCACGTGACATTGAATAGGGTCTTTTATGGAGTCACGTGACTTTGAATAGGGTCTTTTATGGTGTCACGTGACTTTGAATAGGGTCTTTTATGGTGTCACGTGACTTTCAATAGGGCCTTTTATGGAGTCACGTGACTTTGAATAGGGCCTTTTACGGAGTCACGTGACTTTGAATAAAACCTTATGAGGTTGTTTAAGGTCATGCTATCTGAGATCAGGTAGAATCAGGAGTCAGTCAGGTGAGATCTGGGGTCAGTCAGTCAGGTGAGATCTGGGGTCAGTCAGTCAGATGACATCTGGGGTCAGTCAGATTGCTTTTGAGGAAAATTCATTTCCATTTATTGTTTTTATAATATGTGACTTATGATCTCTTTCTGTGGAATTTCACTCCAGGTACAAGTACGTGAGAACAGAGGAGGAGAGTTATCACTACGGCGGCAGGTCACGTGACATGCCAATGTACATAGGCCGACTGGCTTTGGGTAACGTGGCTAAGTACACTGAGTACGTGTTCCACACTTACACGAGTTGCAATAGCGAATATGATTGCGTTAAACGGTTGAATTATCCGAGTTTGGATGGAGAACTAAAGATCGGGCTTGGTCAGATGTGTCGACCTTGGGACGTCTGCGCCTTCAACCAGATGCTGATGGTCACCGAGAGCATGCTGCATCAGGTGGGTTGGGATTCGTGAGTAACGTAGTTATCTGGGTCAGGTGGTATCTGGGTCAGGTGGTATCTGGGTCAGGTGGTATCTGGGTCAGGTGGTATCTGGGTCAGGTGGTATCTGGGTCAGGTGGTATCTGGGTCAGGTGGTATCTGGGTCAGGAGGCATCTGGGTCAGGTATAAGATCTGGGTCAGGTATAGGATCTGGGTCAGGTATAGGATCTGGGTCAGGTATAGGATCTGGGTCAGGTATAGGATCTGGGTCAGGTATAAGATCTGGGTCAGGTATAAGATCTGGGTCAGGTATAAGATCTGGGTCAGGTATAGGATCTAGGTCAGGTATAGGATCTGGGTCAGGTATAAGATCTGGGTCAGGTATAGGATCTGGGTCAGGTATAGGATCTGGGTCAGGTATAGGATCTGGGTCAGGTATAGGATCTGGGTCAGGTATAGGATCTGGGTCAGGTATAGGATCTGGGTCAGGTATAGGATCTGGGTCAGGTATAGGATCTGGGTCAGATATAGGATATGGGTCAGATATAGGATATGGGTCAGGTATAAGATCTGAGTTCTAATCTGATCTGATGTGATTTCATCCAGGACGACACGGACCACAGCACCCCGTGGGGTCTGCAGCTGTACCACCTGCCAATACAGCCACTGCAGTTGTCAACTCTCACCCCGTTTCTTACTCTCGGAGTTGTGCCGTCAGTGAAAGCAACTCAGCATCTGGGAAAGCAGCTGGCTCCAACTAGGGATATTCACAGCGGACCTAACTACGTGACCTACGCCGAGCGGCTTCACACCATATTCACGTCTTCGCAGGTTAGATTAAATTTTTCTCCCGAACGTACATATCACCTGACCCTACATCTCACGTGACCTTGGATCTCACCTGACCTTGGATCTCACCTGACCCTAGATCTTACAGCTGACCCTAGATCTCAACTGACCCTAGATCTCACCTGACCCTAGATCTCACCTGACCCTAGATCTCACCTTGACTGACCCCAGATCTCACCTTGACTAACCCCAGATCTCACCTTGACTGACCCCAGATCTCACCTTGACTGACCCCAGATCTCACCTTGATTGACCCCAGATCTCATCTTGACTGACGGACCCCAGATCTCACCTGACTGACTGACTGACCCCAGATCTCATCTTGACTGACGGACCCCAGATCTCATCTTGACTGACGGACCCCAGATCTCACCTGACTGACAAACTGACCCCAGATCTCACCTGACTGACTGACTGATCCCAGATCTCATCTTGACTGACGGACCCCAGATCTCACCTGACTGACTGACTGACCCCAGATCTCACCTGACTGACTGACTGACCCCAGATCTCACCTGACTGACTGATTGACCCCAGATCTCACCTGACTGACTGACTGATCCCAGATCTCATCTTGACTGACGGACCCCAGATCTCACCTGACTGACTGACTGACCCCAGATCTCACCTGACTGACTGACTGACCCCAGATCTCACCGGACTGACTGATTGACCCCAGATCTCATCTGACTGACTGACTGACCCCAGATCTCACCTGACTGACTGACTGATCCCAGATCTCATCTTGACTGACGGACCCCAGATCTCACCTGACTGACTGACTGACCCCAGATCTCACCTGACTGACTGACTGACCCCAGATCTCACCTGACTGACTGACTGACCCCAGATCTCATCTGACTGACTGACTGACCCCAGATCTCACCTGACTGACTGATTGACCCCAGATCTCACCTGACTGACTGACTGATCCCAGATCGCACCTGACTGACTGACTGACCCCAGATCTCACCTGACTGACTGACTGATCCCAGATCGCACCTGACTGACTGACCCCAGCTCTCACCTGACTGACCCCAGATCTCACCTTGATTGACCCCAGATTTCACCTGACTGACGGACCCCTCTATCTCAACTGATATCTCACCTGAAATCTCACCTCAATCCAGAGTGACCGCTTAACCTGACTAAAAATCATTTGTCTTGCTTTCTTCTCGATTACTAAAAAAGTAGGTGTCAATTATTGATCATAAATCAACAGGAGAACTACACAATCGGATTTCACAAGCTGTCAACTCAGAAATATTCTAGCGGCAGCAACCTCGTGTGCAGCAGGTCCAGCTACATCAGCCTGCTGCCAGATGAAAAAAATGATTTGAAATTGGCCACCAGAGTAAAGCCGGGGCCCATGGCCTGGGACGGACACAACAATGTGCTGTTCGTGGCTGCTCAGCATCCCGATGAACCGGTTGTCAAGAGGAACTGCATCTACTGTTTTCAGCCGGTGTTTAACTAATTAAAACAAAAAAGTTAATGTGACTTTTGTTGGAATGAATGCTCTCTGAAGCTTGACTTGTTGTTTCTAAAATTTGTTCTTCGAGAGCTAAAATGAATGTGCAGTACAGCTTCAAGTTGACCAAGTAATTTTTGACCATGCTACGTTTCTAAGTTTCCTCAACAGCTACTTTGGCGCCACCACTGCTGGTGCGTCCCGACGATACTATGACAAGATGGCGCCCCCAAAATCTCACCGATAGCGCCCTCAAAATCTCCCCCATGTCAACCCCAAAATCTCATCGATATCACCCCCAAAATCTCATCGATGTCACCCCCAAATCTCATCGATGTCACCCCCAAAATCTCATCGATGGCGCCCCCAAAATCTCATCGATTTCACCCCCAAAATCTCATCGATGTCACTCCCAAATCTCACCGATGGCGACCCCAAAATCTCATCGATGGCGCCCCCAAAATCTCATCGATTTCACCCCCAAAATCTCATCGATGTCACCCCCAAAATCTCACCAATGTCACCCCCAAAATCTCACCAATGTCACCCCCAAAATCTCATCGGTGTCACCCCCAAAATCTCACCAATGTCACCCCCAAAATCTCATCGATGGCGCCCCCAAAATCTCATCGATTTCACTTTCAAAATCTCATCGATGTCACTCCCAAATCTCACCGATGGCGACCCCAAAATCTCATCGATGGCGCCCCCAAAATCTCGCCAATGGCGCCATCAAAATCTCACTAATGGCGCCCATTGTTAGGGTTAGTTGTGTGCCTGCCTAGCACCCTCTGGTTTGTATGTCCGCTTGGCGTTCCCCTCCTCTGTGCGCATGGTGGGGTGGTTGTTGCGAGAGACTGAGTTAAATATATTATAAGGTATTGCAGGCCTCTCAGTGAGCGCATAATTGTTGATTTTTTCTTGTTAGCTAAATTCACAGCCCTTTGAGTTGTTCATTTTCTACAACACCCATAAAATCTCACCGATGTTACCCCCAAAATCTCCATGATGTCGCCCCCAAAATCTCACCGATGGCGACCCCAAAATCTCACCGATGCGTACCCCAAAATATCGCCGATGCTACCCCCAAAATCTCCATGATGTCGCCCCCAAAATCTCGCCGATGAAGCCTCTAAGATGGCGCTGTAGGATGACGCTCCAGTATGGTCACTTCTATGTGGTGCCTCCCTCCTCCGCAACAAAAAATCCTGTTTGAACTCCCGTCTTCTCTTCGATAAATGACAGATTTCTTATATCTTTATTTGCAATCAATTAGTCTTTTTTGACAGTTGCATTGTGTACCAAACCCTAGTGAATTTACTATAAAGGCAATGCACCGTTTTGGATAGGTAGTACAATAGCTAGCATTTATCTGTCGCTTTGATCAAAAGGCCCACCTAGGCAGACTATAATGAATATTCGGCCCCTGTTTTACATTCAATTTCGCTTGTTGAACCGCAACGTTTGCCAAGATTCGCAAAGATTCGTTCCCATGCTGGCAAAAAGGCCGGTTGGTTTAGTATAAACAAAGCAACTAAATGTCATTCAATTCCTTTTCTGTTTTGACCTTCTTCAGCTATTTATTTAGATAGAAACCATTGACAAGCTAAGAAATTTATATGTATTAGGCTCCGCTCCCGCGTAATTCGAGCTGAAAAATATACAGTTCGGCTGAGGTCACGTGAATGCGAGTCACGATCACGACTGGCTGCCAATACGAATCCCGGGGGGTGGCCATGGCAAGAAGCCTGCGAAAAAATAAATGCCTGACTCGTGGGACTGACTCCCTTGACAAGACGCTCTCCAACTTACTGGCGTTGAAATCTGCATAGAAAATCAACACAGGGAATGAAGTTCAATAGGAAGTGTACTTACACTCCTCGACCTTCGGAGTCAGTCCAGGGCACGATGTCCATCGATGGAAACGAATCCGACGTCAAAGGCGTGTTCCTGTCGATGAAACGGTTGCTGGGAATATCAGGTGTTGTACTTTTGTGCGTAATAATCATTCCCATTATTGTGTACTACGCCAAGCCCGGATGCACTGCTGGTGCTAGGCAGCTGCAAGTCGATCAAGCCACCACAGCAGCCCTGGGCACCCAGCTGCCACCAGTGAAAGACGTTAGACTACCATTGACAGTGAAGCCGATCCACTACAACTTGATCCTGGCGCCTTTCATTTACTCCAACAACGCTAGCGAGTTCTATTTCACTGGCAGTGTGAACATCTCTGTCGCGGTGCAAAGCAGCACCACTAACTTCAAGCTGCATTCGCACAAACTACAGATACAGACTCCTCGTGTTGTGGATAGCAATGGAAACAATGTCGCTGTGGCTTCTGTGGAAGAAGACTTTGCTAGACAGTGGCAGAGCATCACCATGTCAGAGCCACTGCAAGCCGGTACCAACTACACAATTATCGTCGACAGATTTCGAGGCCCTCTTGAGCGAGATTTGAGCGGAATTTATCTGAGCAGCTACAAGGAACTGGGAATAGAAAAATATCTTGTAGCGTCGCAGATGCAGGCCACCGATGCTAGAAAGACTTTTCCCTGCTTTGACGAGCCGGCATTTAAAGCGACATTCGCTGTGAGCATCGTCAGGCACCAGAACTTCAAGGCGGCCAGCAACATGCCCACAATGTCTTCAAAGCACGTGCTTGCCAGCGACTGGTTTGTTTCGGCTTCGGGCTCCGACAGAATGATTAAGGAGGACTTCAGAACCACGCCTAGAATGTCTACGTATCTTCTCGCCATCCTTGTGTCGCAGTTTGACTACACCTATACCACGGATACCAAAAACCGAGTTTACGGCACCTGGGCTCGACCTGACAGGGCCACGTCAACTGAGTGCGCAAAAAGTATTGCTAAAAACATCACCGCGTTTTACGAGCGCTACTTTGACATTGAATATCCGCTGCCGAAAATCGACCAGGCAACCATACCGGACTTCAGCGCTGGAGCCATGGAGAACTGGGGCCTCATTATGTACCGCGAGGCCTACCTGGTCTGCAATCCTTCGATAGACAAGTCGACCTACTTGCAGCTGACTGTGGCGATCATCTCTCACGAGCTCGGGCACATGTGGTTCGGCAATCTGGTCACGCCTGATTGGTGGGACGACATCTGGCTTAACGAGGGTTTTGCCTCGTTCGTGGAAGTTCTCGCCATGGACCAGCTGCACCCGGACTGGGACGTGGACGCGCAGTTTGTAGTTGACGATCTGAAACGAGGTCTGCAATCGGATGGCGTTCAATCCAGCCACCCGATCTATGTCGAGGTCAACCATCCAGATGAGGTAAACGAGATTTTCGACACCATCACCTACAGCAAGGGCAGCTCGGTGCTGAGGATGCTGTACAACTCAGTGGGGGATTCGATATTCCGAATCGGTGTGAGCAAGTATCTCAAGCAGTACAATTACTCAAATACGTTTCACACGGCGCTGTACCAGAGCCTAACCAGCGAAGCCAGGGCTAGCGGTCGGAATATCGACGTTGGAGAGTTCATGGACAGGTGGATCAAACAAATGGGTTATCCAGTGATAAGCTGCGCTCGGCAAAGCAACGAGCTATCGCTCTTTCAAAAGCATTTCCTGATCTCTTCAAGCGATGCTCCTACTTATGGGAAGACCTATTCAAGTCCATTCGACTACACCTGGATTATCCCAATCACCGCTGCGACAAGCGAGAACATCAGCAGCTGGAACGGCTCTCAGGTGTCTCATCTGGTGCACTGGATGCGTGAAAAATCGCAGAAATTCTCCATCAACTCAACCAGCTGGTATCTGCTAAATCTGAGATCTACCGGATTCTACCGAGTCAACTACGATGCGGGCAACTGGGACGCGCTCATCAATCAGCTGCTGCTGAACCATTCCGTCTTCACGCCGCAAGACCGAGCCCGATTAATTGACGACAGCTTCGCACTGGCGATGGTGGGACAGATCAGCTACTCAATTCCTTTGAATATGACAAAATATATGAAAAATGAACGGCATTACGCCCCCTGGAATTCAGTGTTGAGCAGTCTGGCCTACATCTACTCGATGCTGCACAGGCAGTCGCCACAATACGGGACGTTCAGCGCCTACATGAAGTCGCTTATATTGCCAATCTACAACCGCACTGGAGTGGCTCAGGCCGATTCCGACTCTCATTTGACCAGAATAACTCGAGAGAAAATTGTAAAGGCAGCGTGTCGCTACGGCATCAAGCAGTGCGCTCAGTACGCGCAGGCCGAGTTTCAGCGCTACGTCAGCTCGAACTTCACCGACAAAATCGTGCCCGACATTCGCTACACAGTGATGTGCAGAGGAGTCGCCATGTCGGATGCGGAAGTTTGGGATAACCTGTACGACGCTATGCTCAGAGAGACGAGTCCAGGAGTTCAGAACGACATTCTCAAAGCCCTGGCCTGCACCAGAGAGCCCTGGCTGCTCAACCGCTACCTGCTCTACACGCTCGATGACGGGAAAATCCGCAGACAAGACGCCGCGCTGGTCGTATCGAGCGTGGCCTCGAACCCCATGGGCTTGCAGATCATGTGGGACTTTCTCAGAGGCAGCTGGTCAAGCATCCAGGCACGGCAGGTCGGCATCTTCTCCTTGGCCAGGTACGCCTCCAGCTTGGGCGGCTTCAACTCGCCAGAGAGACTTCGCGAGATCCGGGAGTTCCTGGCCGCCAACTCGAACAGCCTGGCCAGCGCTGTCCGCGCCTTCGACAACGCGTTGGAGTCGGTGAGGAACAATGTCAGGTGGATGACAGACTGCCTGCCAGCCGTTATGGACTGGCTGAACTCGCAGTCCTAGTGCTGAGCGAGTGCTGACTGGACGATTGAATGCACAACCTCACATTTTATTTGTTGGATTGACCAATTTTACAGTGTCTAAAATGCACCTTTAGAGCACAAGGAACTGGTGGCATTCCTCACGTAAGCCTCAAGCCGAGCTGTTGCTATCAGTAATGCCTGTAGCCTGTAATGAAATGTTCTTAGTTATTCTGATCAAACTAGCTTAGAAAAAAATCCTGACTACTCACTTTTTACCCCCATCTTTTTGTTTTTATGCACCATATTGTATGCCATCATTTGAACAAAATTATAAATACTTTGAGGTCGCGTCTCCCATACCGCTAAATTGAACCAATTGGAACTCTTCTTTGCAAGAAAATATACAAGCCAGTAAAACAGCCTACCATTACCCTTGACTTTTTCAGTCTACAGACAGTCTAGTGGGTGAAATTAGCAAAGGTCTAATGTCTAACAGGACACTCCCATGTCTAACAGGACACCATATCTGTTATACGCTCGTATCATATACAGCAGCGCAAGTGTGCATTTGGTTTGAAACTAGCAGCATAAAAAGTGTTTTCCCACCAAATCCGGTCCAAATAAAAGCAGAAATGCGGTTTGATTCTCATTTTCCTGCTCAAAACAGCGGCGCCCCGCTGAGGTGGCTGAGCAGCCCTCATGCCCCGCCATTGTCTCAGTTCAATGCAATGCGAAGCCACTGCAAACACTTATTTATGTGCATTGCACAGTGCACTGAGTGAGCACAGACACAAGTGTCTGCCAGCATCATTGATGCAGCATCAGCTGTTCAAAAGAGACGCACAGAATGGCTGATGCTCGTTCCAACTCACTTTTGTGCAGATAAAGCAACCAGCCGCACCACCCAGCCTCCAGGTGAGCAGATTGCTCAGCTGTCCACAGACTTCTCTGCGTCTCTCCGAGCTCGAGTCTCCCCGTTGCCATAGCAACTGGAGCAGCTCTGCAGCGTCGGTGCAGTTAAGGGCTCTGCAAATCTCCTGCTCACTGCGTGAGGGGCCGAGCCGTGAGGCAGCCTCAGACCTCATGACACTCTGCAAGCCCTTTGAAAACAATGGCCAGCTTCACTGCATGCCTGCTTCATCAGCTCTGCCCTCCCCACACTGTTCTGTGCATTGCACTGAGTGAGGCTCAGAAATGATGCTGCGAATATGGAAATATGAAATAGGACACAGCGGGTCACGGCAAGTCAGGACACAGCGGGTCACGGCAAGTCAGGACACAGCGGGTCACGGCAAGTCAGGACACAGCGGGTCACGGCAAGTCAGGACACAGCGGGTCACGGCAAGTCAGGACACAGCGGGTCACGGCAAGTCAGGACACAGCGGGTCACGGCAAGTCAGGACACAGCGGGTCACGGCAAGTCAGGACACAGCGGGTCACGGCAAGTCAGGACACAGCGGGTCACGGCAAGTCAGGACACAGCGGGTCACGGCAGGTCAGGACACAGCGGGTCACGGCAAGTCAGGGCACAGCGGGTCACGGCAAGTCAGGACACAGCGGGTCACAGCAAGTCAGGACACAGCGGGTCACGGCAAGTCAGGACACAGCGGGTCACGGCAAGTCAGGACACAGCGGGTCACGACAAGTCAGGACACAGTGGGTCACGGCAGGTCAGGACAAAGCGGGTCACGGCAAGTCAGGACACAGCGGGTCACGGCAAGTCAGGACACAGTGGGTCACGGCAGGTCAGGACAAAGCGGGTCACGGCAAGTCAGGACACAGCGGGTCACGGCAAGTCAGGACACAGTGGGTCACGGCAGGTCAGGACAAAGCGGGTCACGGCAAGTCAGGACACAGCGGGTCACGGCAAGTCAGGACACAGTGGGTCACGGCAAGTCAGGACAAAGCGGGTCACGGCAAGTCAGGACACAGCGGGTCACGGCAAGTCAGGACACAGTGGGTCACGGCAGGTCAGGACAAAGCGGGTCACGGCAAGTCAGGACACAGCGGGTCACGGCAGGTCAGGACACAGCGGGTCACGGCAAGTCAGGACACAGCGGGTCACGGCAAGTCCGGACACAGCGGGTCACGGCAAGTCCGGACACAGCGGGTCACGGCAAGTCAGGACACAGCGGGTCACGGCAAGTCAGGACACAGGGGGTCACGGCAAGTCAGGACACAGCGGGTCACGGCAAGTCAGGACACAGCGGGTCACGGCAAGTCAGGACAAAGCGGGTCACGGCAAGTCAGGACACAGCGGGTCACGGCAAGTCAAGCGGTGTCTGTATATTTAACTGAGAACTCTTGAGTAAGCACAGGACTTCCTGCTCCAACAGTTGCTAATAAAAAGTCAGTCCAAAAATCAAATACAAAAATCAGTGCCAGAAAAAGCTCCAAACCGGTGGCTGAAAATGTGAAAAATTCTCGGCAACAGAAAATCTGCAGTAGGCATTGAGCAGTCTGAGCAGATTGGGGAAATTGTGATTGCTTTGTGCCAGAGTTTTAAAATCAACATTGATAAGCTTTAAACTGGAATAACACTCGAGTCAGCACGAAAATGTCTCATTGATTGAAAGGGTTAAACAAGAAAAGATTAAATAAAGGATGTAATTAGATAAAGAAAAAAGGCAACCGGTTAAACAAAATGGCTCCGCTAAAACAAGGAACAGGCCACTCAGTCTTATAAAAGTTGGGTTCCAAAAATATTTGATATTTCACTGCCGACAACTGCCCAACGTCATTGCAGTTTAAGGATAAAAAAATGATAAATGCCTCAGGTTCATTGGAAGACCCAATTGATATGCAGATCAGCTCAGACCCCAGGTTAGCTGCATTGACTACCAAAATCCTTCACTTGTGCCCCAGTAACAGAAAAAGGAACTTTGATGCAAAAAATGGCAAAAAGCAAACTCCGTAATTAACAGACAGCATTCGGCAAAATCGTCCGCTTCAAGAGTCGCTCCTCTCCCTCACAGCCCGTTGCTCTCGCAGTCACGATGAGGCACTCAGGAAGCTGTGCCGCAGCAGCTCCGCGGTGTCCGCTCGCTTCCTCGGGTCATAGTCTACGCACCTGAGGTAGAAGTCCTTCAGGTCGGCTGAGAACCCGTCCGCAATCCGAGGCATCGCCCGCCCTCCGCACCTCAGCACGGCGATCCGGAACTGCTGAACGTTCGCGTCAGGAGGCTGCATGGCCGTCAGCTCATACACGGTGCAGCCGAAGGCCCACACGTCGGTCTTGGCTGAGTACGGAATCGAGTCGCCCTCGCCCATGAACAGCTCGGGAGCCATGAAGTATGAGGTGCCTTTGGGATCGACGCTGTCGCTCAGGCCGCAACTGTCGACGATCTCCTTAGCGAGGCCGAAGTCGATCAGCTTGATGACGCCCTCGTCGGTGAGCATTATATTTCCGCTTTTGATGTCACGGTGCAAGATGGCGCCCTGCGGCTGACAATGCAGGAAGTTCAGGCCTGAGCAGATCTGCAATTGGAGCAGCTTTAGCCTGTCTAAAAAGTGCATGTATCTATACTTGATCTCCCACTGATCCCACACTGATGCCATGCCTGATCCCACACTGATCCCACCCATGCCAGAGAACCTAGAGACGCATCTGTCTGGAGAAGTCCATGACCGCGGACTCCTTGAACGGCTTGTTCTGACGCTGCATCAGCTCAAAGAGGCTGTGACCCGAGACCAGCTCGGTGATGATGTACAGCCCATCCCAACTCTGCTCGCACTTGAGGAACTGCACAATGTTGGGATGCGAGAGTCGCTTGAGGATCTCAGCTCCCCGCTTCTCCATCTCGACGGCTTTCTGCAGCCTCCCCGATTGTCCGGTGTCGCTCAGGGGCAGCACCTTGACAGCCACCGTCTGGTTGCGGTCTGTGAGCGCCTTGTACACCATGCCGAATCCGCCACAGCCAATGAGCTGCTTCTGGTTGTCCTGCAGGATGAAGTCCCAGTCGATGAAGCTGGGGTCCAGCTGCTTCTTGGGGCTGAAAACATGAGGTGAAGGAATTCGATAAATTATGTGTTCTTTGGGCTTCCTGAGTATTTTGGAGCACTTTCGACTCTTTTGCGTTTGCCTGGTTAAGAGAGCAGCTGCTGACGGCGCCAACATAGCAAAGCCCCAACTGAAAAATCATTCCCAAGTGGTGGGAGAATTCAAGTCCAAGGGTATCAAGTTTTACCATCACTTCCGGTTTTGCTAGTGTTTGCATAACAAGTAGCCAATAAGTGCCAACATCTCAACAGCATTCATTAAGTTTTGTACTGAAATCGGAGATTTGTGTTGAAGAATTTCAGGAAATGCTAAGAATAAAGAGGTTAAAGAAATGCCAAGAATTTCAGGGCGCCGATCATCAAAGCGCAATGACTTTTTGCCAAAATATTTTTAGGATTTTTGGTGTCCACGCAGCAGTTCTCAGTCAGGACTCACCCAGCTGAAATCCATACCCGCTTTGCTGACTGGTCTGTGCGGCACCAATCAGCCGGTGTTCTGCTAAACCTGTTCTTCAAGCTGAACATTTCGGCTCCGATTTGGTCAAAAATGAACTGAAGAGAGTCGACTGGCTGCCACTGAGCCGCCAAATGGACAGCCGTGTCACCGTCTTTGTCAGGAACTGTGAGACAGTCGCTGCCGACCTCCTTTACCAGCCACTTCAGATTTGAATTGTCAGACTTCTGAGCAGCAAAATGAAATGTTATTCTCTTCCACCCTCCTTCAGTCGAAAGCAGTCAGTTCCGATCTGTCTCTTGATCCACTCCAGCGACTCGATGCCCTGATGCAGAGCGGCCAAATGGACAGCCGTGTCACCGTCTTTGTCAGGAACTGTGAGACAGTCGCTGCCGAGCTCCTTCACCAGCCACTCCAGATTTGAATTGTCAGACTTCTGAGCAGCAAAGTGAAATGTTGTTGTATCACTCTCTCCCTTCAGCCGAAAGCAGTCAGTTCCGATCTGTCTCTTGATCCACTCCAGCGACTCGATGCCCTGATGCTGAGCGACCAAATGGACGGCCGTGTCACTGTATATATCAGGAACTGTGAGACAGTCGCTGCCGAGCTCCTTCACCAGCCACTTTAGACAAGAGTTGCTTTTTCTGTTCATAGCGGCAAAGTGAGCGACTGTCTCTCCCTTTCGATTGACAATTCTCATGCAGCCTCTGCCTCCCTTCTCTTTAACCAGCTTCATCCAAGATTCGTCCTGATGCTGGGCAGCTAAGTGCACTGGAGTCTCACCCCTACCATTTCTATATGTCAGACAACCGGTTCCGAATCTGTCAATCAGCAGCTCCAGGCACGACAATCTCACCGGCTTGCAGGCCAGGTGATGGGCCAGCGGAATTTTGCGAAGCTCTTCAAAGGGATAGTCTTGCTTGTCAAAGCCGCCCACCTCCAGCTCGATATTGCTGCCGACCTCACCGCACAGACGCTGCAGCTCCTCGCTGTCTCCAGCCTCCAGCGCCGCTCTCAGCTTCCGCTCCATCTGTGTTGCCATGGCTACACTGCTTCTCCTAGCAGCGCTTCTCTGCCGATCTGCTGTCTGCCGCAGCTGTTCCACACGGCTTCAAACTGAGTGCTTTGCTCTTCTTCAAGCGAATTTGCCTGCCAGCTCAGCAGCAGCAGCAAAAGTCCCGCTGTCACGGACTGAAATCTCTGAGCTCTCCCTATGCAGAGAAATTTGTTTAAATGAACTGAGGCCGATTCTCTTCTCTGACCCAGCGGCTGTGTTTGAGGCCTGATTGGGTGCCAGGGGGTCCGGCAGCTGCTCTGCTCAGCGGGATGAGAGATGCAGGAGCAGTGAGATGCTGCGAGCTCTGCTGAGTTAAACAATGAGAGCTGACTGTGGCTGCGTGCTCGGCATAGCAAGTGCATTGTCAGTGGGCAGGGGTGAAGGGGCGGCAGCTGAGACATGAGGGGAGAGAGATGGAGAGGGGAGGGAGGGCGGGGCTGTGACTTGAAAGTCAAGTAGAGTGGCCGCCTAGGTTTGCCAGCGACACTTACATCAGTATTTAACAGGTGGCATCAGTATCTAACAGGTGACATCAGTATCTAACAGGAGACATCAGTATCTAACAAGTGACATCAGTATCTAACAGGTGACATCAGTATCTAACAGGTGGCATCAGTAACTAACAGGTGACATCAGTATCTAACAGGTGACATCAGTATCTAACAGGAGACATCAGTAACTAACAGGTGACATCACCATCTTACAGGTGACATCAGTATCTAACAAGTGACATCAGTATCTAACAGGTGACATTAGTAACTAACAGGTGTCATTTGAGATCCAGCACTTCGCAGTGCGAAATTGCAAATTTGACTTATACGCTCGTAGACTGTTCGTCTACTAAGAGTAGCATCCACCCTGACATCCACCCTTTCCTTTTGCCACCCTGACAGCGTATTTTGTTGTTGTTGTTGTTAAGAGTAGCATCGGTGAGCTAAGCAGTAATTTTATTTCTGAGCGCGAATAACTTTGTCTCAAAGCCTCTGAATAACAAACTTTAAATGGCCACAAAACTCTGTAACATTAAGCATTCTCAGACAATATCAATCTCAGTCTATTTGTATTACAAGAATGGCAGAAATAAAAAACTAAATACATGCATTTAGTCATAAAAAGGAATTACACAAAAGAGTCATTTCACTGAAATAAAAATCGCATTTTATGTTTACTGTACAAAATTAATTAACCTATGTTAATTAATAATCAAACTTGACGTTCATTAAAAAAGTAAAACACGCAAGCGCTATTAAAGTAGACAGAGAGCAAATTTGAGAATACTGAGAATACAGTAAAAATAATGACTCATGCTTTCGACTTCATTCTTAGAAATCGGCCTACCAGAGTGCTCAAGGCCAAGGCAGCTCAGCATTTCCGCTGCTCTCAAACCAGGATCTGACATTTTGTTGCTATGAAAATGACTGACAATATGCTGTTTAGTAGCTCACATTATTTAATGTCTGAGCACACAGTACTGTACTGAATCACTCTGAGTACACAGTACTGTACTGAATCACTCTGGCACACAGTACTGTACTGAATCACTCTGAGTACACAGTACTGTACTGAATCACTCTGGCACACAGTACTGTACTGAATCACTCTGAGCACACAGTACTGTACTGAATCACTCTGAGCACACAGTACTGTACTGAATCACTCTGAGCACACAGTATTGAATCACTCTGAGCACACAGTATTGAATCACTCTGAGCACACAGTACTGTACTGAATCACTCTGAGCACACAGTACTGTACTGAATCACTCTGAGCACACAGTACTGTACTGAATCACTCTGAGCACACAGTATTGAATCACTCTGAGCACACAGTATTGAATCACTCTGAGCACACAGTACTGTACTGAATCACTCTGAGCACACAGTACTGTACTGAATCACTCTGAGCACACAGTACTGTACTGAATCACTCTGAGCACACAGTACTGTACTGAATCACTCTGAGCACACAGTACTGTACTGAATCACTCTGAGCACACAGTACTGTACTGAATCACTCTGAGCACACAGTACTGTACTGAATCACTCTGAGCACACAGTACTGTACTGAATCACTCTGAGCACACAGTACTGTACTGAATCACTCTGAGCACACAGTATTGAATCACTCTGAGCACACAGTACTGAATCACTCTGACCACACAGTACTGTACTGAATAACTCTGAGCACACAGTACTGTACTGAATCACTCTGAGCACACAGTACTGTACTGAATCACTCTGAGCACACAGTACTGAATCACTCTGACCACACAGTACTGTACTGAATAACTCTGAGCACACAGTACTGTACTGAATAACTCTGAGCACACAGTACTGTACTGAATCACTCTGAGCACACAGTACTGTACTGAATCACTCTGAGCACACAGTACTGTACTGAATCACTCTGAGCACACAGTACTGTACTGAATCACCCTGAGCACAGCTCAGCTCTAACCGGAGTCCAAGTCTCAAACTCCAGAAGTCAGAGGTTGGAGCGCAGGCGATGAGGGAGTTTTGCCGTTTCGAATGAGGCGCTTCATTCTGAGCTGACCGCCTGCGGCACCCGGGCTGGCCTCGCCGCTGCCGGAGCTGCCGCAGTGGAGGCAGCAGCCTGCGCGGAGCCGCTGCCGCAGTGCCGGCTTCGCCAGAATTTCGTGCAGGCGCTCCTCCTGGCTCGGCTCGCCCGCCTGCCGAAACTCGCTCTCTGCCGAGGCCAGGTAGTCGAACAGGCTGTCGGCTTCGCTGCCTGGTGATCGGCGAATCCACTCCATGGAGGCCTCGCTGAGACCCTCGGGGAACTGGCTAGGCGGAGCCTCGGAGCAGCGGGAGGAGATCTGAGTGAGAGTGGAGAGGCATCGGTGCAGCTGGGATTTTCCGTTCGGGACTTCCAGCTGAGCTTTGATAGTATGCTGGGGACACTTCTGATGGCTGGGGACACTTCTGATGCTGGGGACACTTTTCTGATGGCTGGGGACACTTCTGATGGCTGGGGACACTTTTCTGATGGCTGGGGACACTTCTGATGGCTGGGGACACTTTTCTGATGGCTGGGGACACTTCTGATGGCTGGGGACACTTTTCTGATGGCTGGGGACACTTCTGATGGCTGGGGACACTTTTCTGATGGCTGGGGACACTTCTGATTGCTGGGGACACTTTTCTGATGGCTGGGGACACTTCTGATGGCTGGGGACACTTTTCTGATGGCTGGGGACACTTCTGATTTCTGGGGACACTTTTCTGATGGCTGGGGACACTTCTGATGGCTGGGGACACTTTTCTGATGGCTGGGGACACTTCTGATGGCTGGGGACACTTCTGATTGCTGGGGACACTTTTCTGATGGCTGGGGACACTTTTCTGATGGCTGGGGACACTTCTGATGGCTGGGGACACTTTTCTGATGGCTGGGGACACTTCTGATGCTGGGGACACTTTTCTGATGGCTGGGGACACTTCTGATGCTGGGGACACTTTTCTGATGGCTGGGGACACTTCTGATGGCTGGGGACACTTTTCTGATGGCTGGGGACACTTCTGATGGCTGGGGACACTTCTGATGCTGGGGACACTTCTGATGGCTGGGGACACCTTCTGATTGCTGGGGACACTTCTGATGGCTGGGGACACTTCTGATGCTGGGGACACTTTTCTGATGGCTGGGGACACTTCTGATGCTGGGGACACTTCTGATGCTGGGGACACTTCTGATGCTGGGGACACTTTTGATGCTGGGGACACTTCTGATGCTGGGGACACTTCTGATGCTGGGGACACTTTTGATGCTGGGGACACTTCTGATGCTGGGGACACTTCTGATGCTGGGGACACTTCTGATGCTGGGGACACTTCTGATGCTGGGGACACTTCTGATGCTGGGGACACTTTTGATGCTGGGGACACTTCTGATGCTGGGGACACTTTTGATGCTGGGGACACTTCTGATGCTGGGGACACTTCTGATGCTGGGGACACTTTTGATGCTGGGGACACTTCTGATGCTGGGGACACTTTTGATGCTGGGGACACTTCTGATGCTGGGGACACTTCTGATGCTGGGGACACTTCTGATGCTGGGGACACTTCTGATGCTGGGGACACTTCTGATGCTGGGGACACTTTTGATGCTGGGGACACTTCTGATGCTGGGGACACTTTTGATGCTGGGGACACTTCTGATGCTGGGGACACTTTTGATGCTGGGGACACTTCTGATGCTGGGGACACTTTTATGATGGCTGGGGACACTTCTGATGCTGGGGACACTTTTATGATGGCTGGGGACACTTCTGATGGCTGGGGACACTTCTGATGGCTGGGGACACTTCTGATGGCTGGGGACACTTCTATGATGGCTGGGGACACTTCTGATGGCTGGGGACACTTCTGATGGCTGGGGACACTTCTGATGCTGGGGACACTTCTGATGGCTGGGGACACTTCTGATGGCTGGGGACACTTCTGATGGCTGGGGACACTTTTCTGATGGCTGGGGACACTTTTCTGATGGCTGGGGACACTTCTGATGGCTGGGGACACTTTTATGATGGCTGGGGACACTTCTGATGGCTGGGGACACTTCTGATGGCTGGGGACACTTTTCTGATGGCTGGGGACACTTCTGATGCTGGGGACACTTTTCTGATGCCTAGGGACACTTCTGATTGCCGCATGGGAACACTTCTGATGGCTGGGGACACTTCTGATGCTGGGGACACTTTTCTGATGCCTAGGGACACTTCTGATTGCTGCATGGGAACACTTCTGATGGCTGGGGACACTTCTGATGCTGGGGACACTTTTCTGATGCCTAGGGACACTTCTGATTGCTGCATGGGAACACTTCTGATGCTGGGGACACTTCTGATGGCTGAGGACACTTCTGATGGCTGGGGACACTTCTGATGGCTGGGGACACTTCTGATGGCTGGGGACACTTTTCTGATGGCTGGGGACACTTCTGATGGCTGGGGACACTTCTGATGCTGGGGACACTTTTCTGATGCCTAGGGACACTTCTGATTGCTGCATGGGAACACTTCTGATGCTGGGGACACTTCTGATGGCTGAGGACACTTCTGATGGCTGGGGACACTTCTGATGGCTGGGGACACTTCTGATGGCTGGGGACACTTCTGATGGCTGAGGACACTTCTGATGGCTGGGGACACTTCTGGATAGTTGACGACCAGCTGTTCCGATGCCTGCGCATGCGGGACACAAGCTTGTGAACGGGTGCCCCGACTATCAATTGTTCTCGGACAGTCCAGTGCAGCATCCAGAGCCTCATCCAACATTACTCTTTGTGCTTGACTATTCAACCATGGTTATGTATGCAGACAACCTGCAGTAATAGGACAACTGAAGCTGTCCTAGAAATGGCTTCGCAGAAGTCTTACCTCCAAATTGTAATCCAGCATCTCCAGGGTGTGAAAGTCCTCATCATCGTCACCAAAGGGATTCATGACGCACATGGCTACCTTGAGCCAGCCCATCAGAAAGAGGAACTGTAAAATGAAGAACAAATAGCTGTTAAAAACTGAACTTCTTCTAGAGGAACCCAATCGAAGGGAACTTAATGCTGACCTGAAACACGGTGAACACAGGAAAGTACATATCAATAACTTCTCCATGATGATGTTCACTGCCAGTTGAAATGGGCAACACGGAGGTGTTGGTCAACCGGCCCAGCGCTTCAGCTGTCCATTTCGGATTAACAAACTGCTGGCTGAACAGCTGCAGAAGGAAGTAGCTGTACACGGCTATGATCACCACCTGCAGTGGAATGGTTATTAAGCATTCTTGGATCCATGTGGCTCTCTGACATTGTGTCTCATCAAGTATAACAAATGTCTCTACCTGAGTGTATACCAGAGGGATCATCACTTCGTTGTAGATAACCAGAGTTTGCATCATCCCTCGAACATCTTCGATTTCTTCCATCAGCTTCACCATCGACCTTGGGGAAGGAAATGATTGGGGTGGTGGGGAGTCTTAAGTTGTCCTTGTGGGGAGTATCGATCAACTTGTGCTCTGTGATGTCATTCGGTAGCTTCGATTTAAGATCCTCAAGAATTTTCCGATCATAGACTGACATAGAGCTTATAGTGGGTTTAAGAGCTTAAAGTGGAAGTTTGCTCATTGTATCCTAAGTGCTTTGAAATTTCTTGAAAGGATCTTGAAGTGTCTCGAAGTGGTCTTGAAGTGTCTTAAAGTGGTCTTTAAGTATCTTAAAGTGTCTTGAAGTGTCCTAAAGTATCTTGAAGTGTCTTGAAGTCTCTTTAAGAGTCTTAAAGTGTCATGAAGTGGTCGGTCTTGAGTGGTCTTGAAGTTTCTTGAAGTGTCTCGAAGTGGTCTTTATAAGTATCTTAAAGTGTCTTTAAAGTTCGTGAAGTGTCTTGAAGTGGTCTTAAATTGTCTTGAAGTGTCATCAAGTGGTCTTGAGTGGTCTTGAAAAGTTTCTTGAAGTGTCTTAAATTTTCTCGAAGTGCTTGAAGTGTCTTAAAGCTGTCTTGAAGTGCCTTTATTGAAGAGCCTTCTTAAAGTGTCTTGAACTTTATTCAAGTGGTCTTAAAGTACCTAAATGTGTCATGAAGTATCTTCAATCTTCCAGAAGTGCTTAGAAGTGCCGCAGTTTTTATTGCTCTATGTGTCTTTAAGTGTAACTAAAGTGTCCGGCAATGATTTTAGCATGTCTTGAAAGCTACGAGGTTGAATATAGTCTTCCGTAGTGCTTAGTGCTATTCCAATTTACACAAAACCTCCACAAACCTGGGGTCGCAGAAGCCGTGCACCATGGCCTTCTTGCACAGCAGCACCGCCCACTGCAAAGGCAGCCAGTAGTCCGGCACGTAGGGTCTCCAGTACTTGCTGACGTACTCTGACTCGGCCCGCTCGAATGCTTGAATCTCCGTCTCGGTGACCAGCTTGGGAAAGTGCAGGCGCACTCGAGTGCAGCGATTGATGCTCTCCAGGAGGTAGCGAATTCCTTTTTGAGACTGGGTTGTGTTGGCAGGGATTTGAGATTTTATAGTTCGCATTGGATTGATTTTGATTATCGAATATTGCAGTGCTATCTGTGATTGGTGACCCCCCGTTGTGTCTTTGATTAATTATAACCCTGTCTGTGATTAATTGGTGATGGTGACACTCCAGTATTTCAACCGTGTAGGATCACACACACAGAGTTCATTTTTAGCAATTTTTGTTATAATGCTGATAACAGTTGTAAAATATTCTTATAAGCGAATAAAAAATCAAAATCAGTTAAAAATGCTACACATTATAGCGAGATCACGGCATCACAGCAAACATTTTCTGATTAAGCAATTATTATAAAAAATGTGTCGTGAAACCAAAATCAAAGCTTAAAAACAATATTTTAATAACAAATATAAACAAAAATTCACACCCTCGACTTTGAGTTAGCGTGCAACTGAGCAGCCATTTGATTCGTTCCGGCCAGTCTGTCCATCACATAGCGAATTCGAGTGAGCAGTCCTTCACCAGCCTGTTTTGTTGTCAGGCAATAAATTTAAATAAATTAACGTGTTTTGATGACAGCTTATAGTTCTATAGCTAACTAATTGCAATTTTGTTCGGCTAGTTTCAGATATTTAACAGCTGTAATAAAATTTTAACAAATAAATTTATTATTTAATTAATACAATTGAAATATTTACTCACTTGAACCAAAAAAATGTATAAAATTCGACTAATTAATTAAAAAATTGGTTAATTAGATTACTTTGTTAATTGTTTCAATAAGAAAAATTAATTAAATGTCACTTTAAAAAAACAGAATAGTTTTTTAACAATAAATTGAATAACGAATAATACATAGAAAAAACATTGTTCAAATAAAAGTAAAATAACGCAGATTAATTATCATTAAATAATGTTTCTTTGCATTTTTGTTTCCTCACTTATAATTCATTGACATTTAGCTAGCTACGTTTACAAGTTTGCATTTGACTGCAGTGTAGTTTTGGGGCAGTGAAAGTCTAAGTCTGGCTTCTTTCAGAACTTCCATAGTTTGGATAGATTTTTCGGTCGAAACCATATGTAGCTACTGTGTAACAAGCACTATACAAAATATCGATGAGCTACACGCTTCATTAAATTATACTACTTCATTAGCATCCATTTCGCGTTTTTCGTACAAATTCAAGCATCAACTTGAAATTTGTGGCATTGGCTAATAGCTAGTCAACCAAAACCTGATTATTTCGTTTCATTGATTTTAAACATTTGTCTATGGTCGAAGCCGAAAAATCTTATCGATACACGCAAATAGAAAGATCGTAGTTTATTTGTTTTAATTTGCTTTATTTGCAGTTGGTGAAGTTCATATTGTGCTTAAACCATTTTTTCTATCTTATCCATATACTAAAAATGGTCTGTCGTAATTAGCTAAATCTGTTCAAAAAACAATTTTTAGGTTTAAGTATGAAACAACAGACGAAGCCTTGCATGATGAAGCTGTGTGCATGGCAAGAGATTAGTGAAATTAGTTTCGTTTCATCCAGAAGCCATGCACAGCTATAGCCATGTATTTAAACAGCTGAAATTGATCATGAATTTCGAGCTGTGATTGAATCAATTCAGCTCAGCTCGTTGACGACTGATGTAAAAAAAGCGTAGCTACGAGTAGCTATATATGTGTGCATCTTCTGTCGACAGTTTTCTCTCTCATTTCATCAGTCGATCTTTTGCGTGTCGTAGCTACACACATGTATAAGCCTTTTTGTGCAGTACAGATATAGTCATCATCATGGCTAATCTCGTGACGCACGGCAGGGCGGGCTTGTATTGTTGAGAGCGATTTTTGCATGCTCTGAGCAGCCCGTCGAAGTCTTTTCTGCTCCGACCGCTCCCCCCCTCTGCCTTACCTTGACCTCTCATTATCTGCTGCTGGGCAGCAGTGCAGCATCTAGGGGTGTTGTTGAGTTCCAATTACTGCTGCAAGCAACTATCAATTATTCTTTTTTGTCAAAATTGCAACTTCAGTCGACTGTGCATGGGACTTGGCAATTAAAGTGACAGTGTGAGCTTGTCTCTCCCCATAGCTAATAACTTCTTTTTCGTGTGACACCCCATGATGAGAAACTGCTGCGGAATTAACATCCAACTCCCCGTTAAGTCGAATAAGCGAAGCTACAAGCAGTCACGGACTTCGACGTATGTCTATGCATTTCATTATTTATTTTTTAATATCCAACCAAATGCAAATGACAGCGCTACACTAATTGAAGAATTAAAAATTCATTATTCTCCATTAATATAGGATTATAGTTGGGATTTTAATAATTGGATAATTCCATTAAAAATAATCAGCAAAGTGTCGAAATCTATTGTTTTGCGGCCAGAATAGCCTCGAATTGGTCTGAATATCTTTGCTTGGTTGTCTTCTACGAGTAATGTGTGTGCATCTTCTGTCGTCAGTTCTAATTAGCTTGATTGGCGTTTTATCAGCAATTGATTGACTTTCGATCAAATTGATTGACTTTCAATCAAATTGATTTAATTCTATCTAATTAGCTCGATTGGCTTTTTATCAGCTTGATTGGCTTTTTGTTAGCTTGATTGGCTTTTTATCAGCTTGATTGGCTTTTTGTCAGCTTGATTGGCTTTTTATCAGCTTGATTGGCTTTTCATCAGCTTGATTGGCCTTTTATCAGCTTGATTGGCTTTTTATCAGCTTGATTGGCTTTTTATCAGCTTGATTGGCTTTTTATCAGCTTGATTGGCTTTTTATCAGCTTGATTGGCTTTTTATCAGCTCGATTGGCTTTTTATCAGCTTGATTGGCTTTTTATCAGCTTGATTGGCTTTTTATCAGCTTGATTGGCTTTTTATCAGCTTGATTGGCTTTTTATCAGCTTGATTGGCTTTTTATCAGCTTGATTGGCTTTTTATCAGCTTGATTGGCTTTTTATCAGCTTGATTGGCTTTTTATCAGCTTGATTGGCTTTTTATCAGCTTGATTGGCTTTTTATCAGCTTGATTGGCTTTTTATCAGCTTGATTGGCTTTTTATCAGCTTGATTGGCTTTTTATCAGCTTGATTGGCTTTTTATCAGCTTGATTGGCTTTTTATCAGCTTGATTGGCTTTTTATCAGCTTGATTGGCTTTTTATCAGCTTGATTGGCTTTTTATCAGCTTGATTGGCTTTTTATCAGCTTGATTGGCTTTTTATCAGCTTGATTGGCTTTTTATCAGCTTGATTGGCTTTTTATCAGCTTGATTGGCTTTTTATCAGCTTGATTGGCTTTTTGTCAAATTGATTGACTTTCAATCAAATTGATTGAATCTATCTATCAGCTTCGATTGACTTTTTACCAGCTTGATTCGAACATGAACAAACTTGAGACTAGATCGTTAACTCACAGAATTTCCTTCCTCAGTTTCGTCTGGCGGTTTTATGTCAGAAAACTGATGCATAACTTTCTCTGAGATGGAGTGCATAAGCAGAATCCAGCCAATATTCAGGTAGCGCATCATGCTCAAACGGAGTCGCCGGGCCTGTTCGAAGTTCTCGCGGGTGCCAGTCAGAATGCCGTAGGACAGAAACGAGATACGGTTTAGCCAGGGTATGTTCAAGTACATCTGCCACCAGCGACCGATTACACCTTGGTTAGGGGGTGGAAATGACTGATTACTCAAAATGGAATTGTTTGGTAAAGACAATCAAGGTCATTAGTAGGGCATTAACAGTCGCGGTCATGCTGAGTAGGTCATAGAAAATCACGGTCATGCTCAGTAGGTCATAGACAATTGCGGTCATGCTCAGTAGGTCATAGACAATTGCGGTCATGCTCAGTAGGTCATAGACAATTGCGGTCATGCTCAGTAGGTCATAGACAATTGCGGTCATGCTCAGTAGGTCATAGACAATTGCGGTCATGCTCAGTAGGTCATAGACAATTGCGGTCATGCTCAGTAGGTCATAGACAATTGCGGTCATGCTCAGTAGGTCATAGACAATCATGGTCATGCTCAGTAGGTCATAGACAATCATGGTCATGCTCAGTAGGTCATAGACAATCATGGTCATGCTCAGTAGGTCATAGACAATTGCGGTCATGCTCAGTAGGTCATAGACAATTGCGGTCATGCTCAGTAGGTCATAGACAATTGCGGTCATGCTCAGTAGGTCATAGACAATTGCGGTCATGCTCAGTAGGTCATAGGCAGACCTTAATAGTAGGTCATGGAAAAACAGTCATAGACAGTACATGTAGGTCATAGACAATCGGTCATACACAGTAGTATGTAGGTCATAGACAATTGCGGTCATACAGAGTATTACATGTAGGTCATAGACAATCGGTCATACACAGAGTAAGTCATTGATATTCAAACAAAACGGCATAGAAACAGGCTACATGTAAATAAACAAATTCAAGAAGAAAAAACCCGGAAAACTGATTGCACCCAAACCAGCTCAATTGGGTCACACTAATGGTTTGAGAAGAAAAAATGTAAACAATAAAGGAGAAAAACTAATTGTCGGCACACGTCAAAGTGAGACAATATAATGCTGCTATTTATTGCTCAGAGAAACTTAGAGGTGCAATAAAATATGAATTTAACACAATGTTTTATGGTCCAGTACATATGCATTCAGGTAACGAGCTATGTGAGAGTTCAGTTAAGGCTGAGTCGAGGAGAATCACACAGCCTCCTCAAGCACGACTGATGCAATTCTCACTTTTGTTTTTTAAGCCAAAGTCAAGATGACTCAATTGACTCCAAAGCACTCTTAGTAATGTTTTCTATGCGGGATTGAAATTTATTTTACTATACATATTACTAAACAGAAAGTTGCACGCGAGCTCGGTGACTTGAGGAAAATTGGTAAAATTTGCCTCTCGCGACCTTCTTCCCTCTTTCATCTGCCCTTTTCACTCGCTTCCATCTCACACCTGCTTTCCTCTCATCTGCTTCCCCTCTCACCCGAATCTCACCTGAATCTCACTCGAATCGTCTCACCTGAATCTCATCCGAATTTAATCCGAATGTCACCTAAATCTTACCTGAATCTCGCCCGAATCTCACCTGAAATCTCACCCGAGTTTCAACCGAATCTCACCCGAATCTCACCCGGATCTCACCCGAATCTCACTCGGATCTCAACCGAATCTCACCCGAATCCCAACCAAATCCCAAGCAGCACTCACCGGCCACAAAGAAGCCAAGAATGAAGGACAGGGGAATTGATTTGTCCATTTCGTTGCAAAGCTTCACCACCAGTTCAAAACTCTGCCTGGTCTGAGGGCTCATGAAGCACCTGTAGCTGATATTGAAAGCGTAATAAATCACCAGATAGAAAAACAGATCGGTGTACACCAGTTTGTACAGGCTGCCACGCCATAGCAACAGAATCTTGATGAAGACGCCGCCTTGACTACTGGATATGGTCTCGCTGTAAGAGACTGTCATGCTTACGGAAACTGGAACTTATAGTTTGGCAAATTCGAAATGAAAATTCTGTTTCCACCGGCTATAAAAACTATGTGGCAGGGACAGAGTATATGCTTTTTTTACTTATTTAGTTGCGCTGGGTCACAGGTTCTAATGGCGTCACTTCATTGGCCGCGAGCGAAAAGACACGATAGCAATAGAGAGCAGTATACTCATCTGTGTTGCTATTAGCAACTCGAGGACGCTGAGCGTCAGGTATCATTGGCTGAGCGCTATATGTTCAAAAAAATTATTGCAGTATACTCTAAGTGTTGATGCGGTGTAAACATATGACTTTGGGTTTGTTGGTGAGTTGAGGGATTATTAAAAATTATTATATCTATGTTGATTATGAAAATAGGGTAAAGACTGGAGAGAGGCTAGAGAGGGGACAGGAGGGTAGACAGGGGAGAAGAGGGTAGACAGGGGAGAAGAGGGTAGACAGGGGAGAAGAGGTTAGAGAGGGGTGAAGAGGGTAGACAAGGGAGAAGAGGGTAGAGAGGGAGAAGAGGGTAGACAAGGGAGAAGAGGGAAGACAAGGGAGAAGAGGGAAGACAAGGGAGAAGAGGGAAGACAAGGGAGAAGAGGGTAGACAAGGGAGAAGAGGGAAGACAAGGGAGAAGAGGGTAGAGAGGGGAGAAGAGGGTAGACAGGGGAGAAGAGGGTAGAGAGGGAGAAGAGGGTAGACAAGGGAGAAGAGGGTAGAGAGGGGAGAAGATGGTAGACAGGGGAGAAGAGGGTAGAGAGAGGAGAAGAGGGTAGACAAGGGAGAAGAGGGTAGACAGGTAAGAAGAGGGTAGAGGAGACAGGAGGGTAGAGAGGGGAACAGGATGGTAGAGAAGAGAGGCAGGCAGAGGAATCAAGAGGAGATGAGGGTGCAGAAGTGAGAGGATGGTACAGAGGGAGATCATAGTCAGAGACAGAGGAGCAAGATATATATAGATGCTTTATTAGAAAGATTTACCACAAAACACAAAAAGAACAAAGCTGCTATCCAATACCATGATGGCCGTGAATAGCAAAGACGTTGATATGAAATAAAAAATTATGAAGGCCAAGATGTCACTCAGTAGCCATGAGAACAATTGCTATAGGATCGGATATCAATGCAGTGCTGGATCTAGAAGGTACTCACGCAAACTTACGAGTACTTTTATCCAAATGGCTGCGTTACTCAATTTATTATAGGTTGATCTAGGGTCTGGCTTTTGCAGTAGGTTTTGCAAGTCGTTACATTTCAAGTTTCTGCTTTTAATTTTATGCCTTCTTAGTGGGAACAACAAAAACAATGTTTTTTTACTTGTCTAACCCTACCTACCAGTTTAATCTACCAGTCTGCTTGTCTGTGTAATTGATTTTTCTAGAACCATCTGGCCTAGAAATGCAGGCGATATGTATCGAAAACTAAAAAAACTGCAGAAATACAGCCGATATGTATCGAAAAATACAAACTGCCAAAGGCGATATGTGTATAGAAAGAATACAGAAAACCCTGCGATGAAAAATTCGATTTGGAAGAGCCCGGTCAAATATTACAAATTTGAAATGCCCCAATTGGGGGCTTAGTGCGCTAGTCGTATATACTAGATCTAAATATACTAAATCTTTAAGGTTTGTATGCTTGGATGTCCATAACGCTCGAGAGATTGCAATATCTATAAAATTTGTATAACAACTACATGTAAATCAGTGTAATTGACGCATAGATACTTATAACCACGCCCACGCTCTCAGACTAACAAATCAAACAAATATAGCCACATTGTAAAACCATGCAAGTAAAATATAAATTAGCAATTCACGCGACAAAAAATTATATTCTACAAGCCTACGTTTATACGTGTAATTATTATTATCAATAAGCGCAGTTCTGTTGTAGATTAATGAGTCCTAATAGGTGTGTGCTTGAGGTACTATATAAGTATTTACACTCGCCGGGAACGTACTGCATGCACACACAGACACATACACACACAAATCTCTATAAGCAGTCTCTCTATATAATTCTATATATTGAGCACGAATTCCACTTATGTAGCCATTTAAAAGCATATCACAGAAATGGAGAGAGGGAGAGAGAAAAAACTCTCAGAGGTTTCAACTGCACAACAAGGCATTTTCTGCACTAGTATAGTTTCTTTCCTTCTTGCCCGCTTTCCATCAAACCTACTCGTAGCTGTAGGGCAAATCATTTTTTTCTCTTTTAGAAAGCTAAACTGCTGCTGCTGTGAATACGACGCAGTTTATGGAATTACAAAAAGACAAATTGTGACAACTAATTCCTGTGTTTTTAACCAGTTGTGCACCTGGGTGGTGTCAGTTTAAACGCAGGCACACACGATTTGAGTCGGACACTGCAGACATATCTTTTTTGCTAGGGTTTTTTTGTTGTTGCTGAAAATGGCGTGAGCTCTGTTTTATAATTAGCTATGTGGTCTGTCTGCCCATCTGTTTATAGATTTAATAATGACGTAATTAAGGTAGACAAAATTTGTTTAAATTTTTATCGGCTGTTTTTTGTTTCAGATTACGCTAGTGCTGTAAATTTAGTCAAGGTTGGCTTTTGTTCATGAACTCGCTCTTTGATGATTAGCCTTTTTGAAGTACAGTTTTAGTGTGTCTTTAGTGTCTGCCCAAGTGTGTCTTTAGTGTCTGCCCAAGTGTGTCTTTAGTGTCTGCCCAAGTGTCTTTAATGTCTGTCCAAGTGTCTTTAGTGTCTGCCCAAGTGACTTTAATGTCTGCCCAAGTGTCTTTAGTGTCGGCCCAAATGTCTTTAGTGTCTGTATTCATGCGTCTTAGCAGTATCTGTTTTAGTATGTCTTAGCAGTGTCATTCTGAGTGAGACTATACACTAAAAATTCAAACTAGCTGGATGGATTAATAAATTGTTTGCAAACGTACCGGCAGGCATCAAATGTGGTTTCATCAAATGCGTTTTCACTCGTCAGACTATAAATGATTTTAGAATGCTTTATTATCGTGCTCCCCCTAGGAGGGGCGAGTGTGCTAGTCCATATACTAAATCTAGCAGCTCAACGGTAAACGCGTTTGACTCTCACGTCACGAGAGTTCTATTCCGTGCTACAGCCACATTCATTTGAGCAGGGTTTGAGCAGGAAAAATTGGCCAAGGGAGATGCGATTCATATTCATTGGCGTGCTTGTCAGGAGTCAGCGGAATGGGCAGAATAGCCTCGACGCTCTGGTTGTGGGACCGATGTTGTTTCTGCAATTATTTCTGCTAAATATAAAACTCAAACAGCAATAATTTCTATTGAACTTTACCCATTATTTACTAATATAGAGATTATCTTACTATTTTAATTGAAAACAAATTAATCAACGCATATATTTAGTGCTGATAATATGTAATTAACTAATATTCCAGCATTAAATACCAAAAAAACCTTCATATTGAAGACGCAAGCAAACCAGGCAAAAGGCAGAATTTTTTATAGCAAAAGCTTTGAGTTGAAAAAAAGTTAAATTCAGATTATTTTACAAGTTTCAATGAGCTCATATTGCGTTTAATATTGTCAACACTGCTACACCTGTAGCTTGAAAACTGAGGATCTGGGAGGCTGGCCCAGTAACTGAGGATCTGGGAGGCTGGCCCAGTAACTGAGGATCTGGGAGGCTGGCCCAGCAACTGAGGATCTGGGAGGCTGGCCCAACAACTGAGGATCTGGGAGGCTGGCCCAGCAACTGAGGATCTGGGAGGCTGGCCCTGCAACTGAGGATCTGGGAGGCTGGCCCAGTAACTGAGGATCTGGGAGGCTGGCCCAGCAACTGAGGATCTGGGAGGCTGGCCCAGCAACTGAGGATCTGGGAGGCTGGCCCAGCAACTGAGGATCTGGGAGGCTGGCCCAACAACTGAGGATCTGGGAGGCTGGCCCAGCAACTGAGGATCTGGGAGGCTGGCCCAGCAACTGAGGATCTGGGAGGCTGGCCCAGCAACTGAGGATCTGGGAGGCTGGCCCAACAACTGAGGATCTGGGAGGCTGGCCTTGCAACTGAGGACATCATGACTTGTATATGACATCATGACGCTATATCGGCACTAAAATATCCCAAAAGAAAAGTCAGTCAATGTTGGCAATATTGCAAAACTGTGATATAAAAATTGATTTCATGCGGTTGGCGCAGGTTAGCTGATATATTCTTAAACAATTTAATTTGAAGCGCTATGTTAGAAGAGAGCGGCACAGCAGTCAAGCATTTTGCTAGCACTGAAAATATGCATAAAAATATCTAATTATGCGATATTAATAATTAAGGCAGCTACTTATTAGTCTGATAGATTGAAGACACCAAATATTAATTAATATCTAATTTTGAAAAACAACAATGTTCAAAATCTGCACCTCAAACTACGAAGCTGGGGGGGGGTGCATGCAACAGCTGCTGGATGCACAAGTGACCAAAACAGATCTATAATAATATATAACTATGTCACATAAAAACGCCATTTCAAACAAAAAAGTAGTAAATATTAACAAGCGCGCTAATTATACTACTTATATAAAAATATTGGCTACAAGTAGTAGTATCAGTAAAGAAAACCTTTTTAAAAGAATAAATTTTGAAAGCTTATACAATGATAAAAAGCAGATATTTTTATTAATAATACCATATATTGCTTTGCTAATTAATCAACAGGGGATACATAAATAATGTAGCAAAAATGTACACAGGAAATAATAGTAGTTAAAATAATATCTCATAATTTTAATCAACTTATTCAATATTAACCCAAGTACCAAGCAATCGCAAGGCAAACAGTCGGTCAGTTTTATTAGTAAAATAATTATCAGAATCATGCAGCAATTCTTGAGTAAAATTCTCAATATAAAACAGAAACATAACAAGCTAGCAGTTGGTAAAGAATGCCAAATATGAACAAGCAATTACTTTTGTGTACAAAATAGATGACAGCATTTATACAAATAGCAAAGTTTAAAAGTTAAATATCTAGACTACACAATGGGGTTTGTCAGGCCAAAAAAAAATAAAAGTAGCATTACGCACCAGTAGACCCATATGGTTTCTTATCTTATCTTGGCATCACGTGACCCACATGGTTTCTTATCTTATCTTAGCATCACGTGACCCATATTGTTTCTTATCTTATCTTGGCATCATGTGACCCATATGGTTTCTTATCTTATCTTAGCATCACGTGACCCATATTGTTTCTTATCTTATCTTGGCATCATGTGACCCATATGGTTTCTTATCTTATCTTAGCATCACGTGACCCATTTTGTTTCTTATCTTATCTTGGCATCATGTGACCCATATGGTTTCTTATCTTTGTCGTAGCATCTTATGATAACAATCACTACATAATCAAATGACTCATTAAGAATGATACTGTTTTTAGCCTCACTACTACTAGTAGAGTTAAGCAGATATAAAAAGTTAAAAATCGATAATTAGTCCAAATGTGTCTTAGTCAGCAATCAGACACTACTGATTCTCCTCGTACAGTTCGGGATATTTAGACTGATGCTCGCTCCAGGCACCCTGGTAGCGCTTGCGCATATTGTCGAGCTCACGTTGCTTCTGATAGATGCTCTCGCGGGCCTCGATTAGCTGTGAAAGGATTAGAAGTTTACATAATAGCTGGATCGCTAATCTGTGTAAATATGGATTGCTAATCTACACAAATATGGATTGCTAATCTACACAAATATGGATTGCTAATCTATACAAATATGGATTGCTAATCTACATAAGTATGGATTGCTAATCTACATAAATATGGATTGCTAATCTACACAAATATGGATTGCTAATCTACACAAATATGGATTGCTAATCTACACAAATATGGATGCTAATCTACATAAATATGGATTGCTAATCTACATAAATATGGATTGCTAATCTACACAAATATGGATTGCTAATCTACATATATATGGGATTGCTAATCTACACAAATATGGATTGCTAATCTAAATATAAATAAATGGATTGCTAATCTACAAAATATGTATTTCTAATCTACATATAAATATATGGATTGCTAATCTACACAAATATGGATTGCTAATCTACATATAAATATGGATTGCTAATCTACACAAATATGGATTGCTAATCTACAGATAAATATGGATTGCTAATCTACACAAATATGGATTGCTAATCTACAGATAAATATGGATTGCTAATCTACACAAATATGGATTGCTA
>NIVC01000031.1:692500-700000 GCA_002269645.1 Macrostomum lignano | reverse complement strand
TATTAATATTATCTGTGACTGGCTAGATTAGCAATCCATATTCTATTTCTATTAATCTTATCTGTGACTGGCTAGATTAGCAATCCATATTCTATTTCTATTAATCTTATCTGTGACTGGCTAGATTAGCAATCCATATTCTATTTCTATTAATCTTATCTGTGACTGGCTAGATTAGCAATCTATATTCTATTTCTATTAATCTTATCTGTGACTAGCTAGATTAGCAATCCATATTCTATTTCTATTAATCTTATCTGTGACTAGCTAGATTAGCAATCCATATTCTATTTATTAATCTCATCTGTGACTGGCTAGATTAGCAATCCATATTCTATTTCTATTAAGCTCATCTGTGATTGACTAGATTAGCAATCCATATTCGATTTATTAATCTCATCTGTGATTGACTAGATTAGCAATCCATATTCTATTTATTAAGCTCATCTGTGATTGACTAGATTAGCAATCCATATTCTATTTATTAATCTTATCTGTGACTGGCGCAGCTAGATTAGCAATCCATATTCTATTTATTAATCTAATCTGTGATTGACTAGATTAGCAATCCATATTCTATTTATTAAGCTCATCTGTGATTGACTAGATTAGCAATCCATATTCTATTTATTAATCTTATCTGTGACTGGCGCAGCTAGATTAGCAATCCATATTCTATTTATTAAGCTCATCTGTGACTAGCTAGATTAGCAATCCATATTCTATTTATTAATCTTATCTGTGATTGACTAGATTAGCAATCCATGTTCTATTTATTAATCTCATCTGTGATTGGCTAGATTAGCAATCCATATTCTATTTCTATTAATCTTATCTGTGACTAGCTAGATTAGCAATCCATATTCTGTTCCTATTAATCATGAGATTGAATAGATTAGCAATCTATACTATATGTTGAATAATGGAGGAATGAATACTAAAAGCTAAGCTGAGTTCAATTTAAATAAAATACCCATCTGAATATGTAAAATAAGGAATGAGGATGATTAGCAAACACCAGTTAACCAACAAGACCCATAAACATTCGAAAGACCTCATAAGCAGTTTAACAATAGTTGAAAGCATCCAGCCAATGCAAAACCTGTTTGTAAATGTAGTTTATGAGAATAAATAATATCATGCGATTAAGCGAGCATTTTAAGCTACTTACTTAGTAAGTAGTATATTAACCGCAACTGGTCTTTCGAATGTTACTTATTAATAATAACCTGTAATCCAGCGACTAAACATTAGTGCATCTACTAACAACACGAGACCACCGAACAGTGATAACTAAGGCTATCTAACTAAAAACAGATATTAAAATCGAATAAAATATAGATATAAATATGGGATGAAAATTATTAGATAGAGAAAAAGAAAACTAAAAGAAAAAGACAACAAAACGTTAATTTTAATAATAATAAAATTTTCAATTAATTGTTTTAATTAATTGACTTGAAAAATGTAAACGATAAAGCAACACACCAGAATTTCTATAATAACTGTATCGATGCCTGTGATAGGCTGCGTGGGCAGAGAACTTCTTCTCTGTGTAATCCCACCCTGCAAGTTGGAGGGGAAAAAGAAATTTTGGGGCAGAGTATAGATGAACATTTTTTTCTATGGAAATTCGAGACAAAATGAATATGCAATATATAGCTTTGAAAATACTTAACAATTATTTATATCCGTTAAATTTACTGTCAGTATTAATTAATAAATTCTGGCTAAAAACATTCACGTCATACTACTATTTGTGAAAAAGTAGTATTAAAATTGCATTATAGTACTGTAGCAATGGCATTTATAAAGACAAAAAAGAGGTTTAACAATAAATATTGATAATTAAATCTAAACACCCATTAGACGAGGAAAGTAATTAAGAAAAAATGAAGCAACTAAACTTAAGTAAGAATGTAAATTTAACTATTTTTAATGTCAATCACTAAGATTTAACAACAGTGCAAATAGATTTAATTAAGTGCCAAATTTCATAATAGCTACACATGCTGTGTACAATTTTACTTGAACTAATGTGCAGATTTATTAAATATGTGCACACAATGAAATCTCTAATGCGGATAAACAATTTAATGTAAGTTCAATGTAGTGTAGAATTTTTAGAATAAACTTAGAACAATTGGGTTACGAGGGTCAAATGGAGTCATGAGGGTCAAATGGAGTCATGAGGGTCAAATGGAGTCACGAGGGTCAAATGGAGTCATGAGGGTCAAATGGAGTCACGAGGGTCAATGGAGTCACAAAGGTCAAATGGAGTCATGAGGGTCAAATGGAGTCATGAGGGTCAAATGGAGTCACGAGGGTCAAATGGAGTCATGAGGGTCAAATGGAGTCATGAGGGTCAAATGGAGTCATGAGGGTCAAATGGAGTCATGAGGGTCAAATGGAGTCACGAGGGTCAAATGGAGTCACGAGGGTCAAATGGAGTCATGAGGGTCAAATGGAGTCACGAGGGTCAAATGGAGTCATGAGGGTCAAATGGAGTCATGAGGGTCAAATGGAGTCATGAGGGTCAAATGGAGTCACGAGGGTCAAATGGAGTCACGAGGGTCAAATGGGGGCACGAGGGTCAAATGGAGTCACGAGGGTCAAATGAAGTCATGAGGGTCAAATGGAGTCATGAGGGTCAAATGGAGTCACGAGGGTCAAATGGAGTCACGAGGGTCAAATGGAGTCACGAGGGTCAAATGGAGTCACGAGGGTCAAATGGGGGCACGAGGGTCAAATGGAGTCACGAGGGTCAAATGAAGTCATGAGGGTCAAATGGAGTCATGAGGGTCAAATGGAGTCATGAGGGTCAAATGGAGCCATGAGGGTCAAATGGGGGCACGAGGTCAAATGGGTCAAGTGAGTTAGAGGTCAGCAGATTGAAATGAGCTACGTGAGTAAATAAGTGATGCAATGCAAATGCATGCATAACTAAGCATTTATTACGAATTTCTAAAGAGTTAGTAAGGATAATAGTAATTTAATATAAACAGTGGTAATATATGAGTACAAGCTAAGTGCAGTTGTAAGTAAAGTACTCACTCCAAAAGGCCTTTCAATCAATTTCAGTGTTTTTATTACAACAAAACACAAAAAATAAACAATAACAAAAATAAATACTTCACAACAGAATTTGCTTAAGGAGCCACTTTGATAGATTTTTAAGTAAGTATTTATCAATCAATCAGTCAGTCAGTCAATCAATAAACCAATCAATCAATTAGTCAGTCAGTCGATAACTAATTAGTCATTTAATCAATCAATCAGTAGGCCAATCAATTAGTCAATAAATAAATAAATAAATAAATCATTCATTCAATCAGTCGATCAATCATTCAGTCGATCAATCAATCAATCAATCAATCAATTAATCAATAAACCAATCAATCAATCAACCAATCAGTCAACTAACCAGCAAGTCAGTAAATAAATCAATGAATCAAAATCATGTATAATAAAAAATACTTCTCGTAAACAAAGAGGTAAGCAAGCAAAATCACCCATCTATAAAAAAAGGAATATATCAGTATAAATAAAAATAAATATTTTTAGCTATGTAACAATCGCCAATATGATATTATATTGAACATACATTGCGGGGCACTTGGCCTGAAGTACATCACAAGCTTGGGTCCGACTGAAAAAATGCGATGGATAAAGAGAGAACATGGAAATTTAAGACTAAAAACCTGAAAACGTGTTATTATTAATTAATATATTATACACATTGCGTAGTGGTTAATATTATATTATAAGTTTATCATTAAGAAAAAAAGAACTTTTGATAACAAATTAGTTCAATTAATCCATCCAAATATACTAAATATGATTCTAATTCTATTGTACTATGCGATGTAATACTAATAATACTATCTTAATTCACTTGGATTCACCGCAAATGTCCAATATTATTATGCTCTAAGCTGATATTTGTTCCAATCAGTTAATTACATTATACAATATTATACAAAGCATGCAAACTTGGTATTATAAAATAACCGTACGATAATTCAATTATCAGCGCACAGCGCCTCACTGCACTACTCTTTATTGATGAAAAACGAATATAAGTAGTCAAGCTTGGAATATTGCAACCGAACTGTATTATTTTTCGTTGAAAAAATACCTGCAGTTAATAGCTGCTGTAACATCCTCACTGCACTACTTTTGTTTTTTTTTAAAAGCATACATATAAGTAGTCAAGCTTGGGATATTGCAACCGAAATTTGAACATTTTAAAAAAGATAAGTTGTGCTGGAATCAACTCACCTCGCATACTCTGAATAACAATATTTAATTCTTGCAGCGCGTCGGCAATTTGTCTCGATAGGCCGGCCATTTTGCTGCGACCAGATTTACTAGGCGAATTGATTACTTCTAGTAGCATCTGCATCAGATTCAAATAGCAGTGGCACAGATCTCTGGCTGTCATGTACAGTCGATAGCTCGGCTCGTCGAGGCCTTCAACAAATCTACCGCCATGAGGCTGATCTGATGAGGCTGACTGATGCTGCTGCTGTTGATTTGGCTGGGAGTACATGGCGCAGGCCAGCTTCACGCCAGAGAGCAAGTCGGCCACAGCTTTTCGCGAGGTGTTGGCGGCGGCCATCACGTCAGACTGCTTGCTGGAGTTGGCAGCGTGCATCACGTGACTCGTGCCTGGCAATGTTTAAAGGGTGGTTTAAGGGCGATGTTGATAGGTTGGTTTAAGGGCGATGTTTATAGGGTGGTTTAAGGGCGACGCTTATAGGGTGGTTTAAAGGCGATGTTTATAGGGTGGTTTAAAGGCGATGTTTATAGGGTGGTTTAAGGGCGATGTTTATAGGGTGGTTTAAGGGCGATGTTTATAGGGTGGTTTAAGGGCGATGTTTATATGATGGTTTAAGGGCGATGTTTATAGGGTGGTTTAAGGGCGATGTTTATAGGGTGGTTTAAAGGCGATGTTTATAGGGTGGTTTAAGGGCGACGCTTATAGGGTGGTTTAAAGGCGATGTTTATAGGGTGGTTTAAAGGCGATGTTTATAGGGTGGTTTAAGGGCGATGTTTATAGGGTGGTTTAAAGGCGATGTTTATAGGGTGGTTTAAGGGCGATGTTTATATGATGGTTTAAGGGCGATGTTGATAGGGTGGTTTAAGGGCGACGCTTATAGGGTGGTTTAAGGGCGATGTTTATAGGGTGGTTTAAGGGCGACGCTTATAGGGTGGTTTAAGGGCGATGTTGATAGGGTGGTTTAAGGGCGTTGTTTATAGGGTGGTTTAAGGGCGATGTTTATAGGGTGGTTTAAGGGCGATGTTGATAGGGTGGTTTAAGGGCGATGTTTATAGGGTGGTTTAAAGGCGATGTTTATAGGGTGGTTTAAGGGCGATGTTGATAGGGTGGTTTAAGGGCGATGTTTATAGGATGGTTTAAGGGCGATGTTGATAGGGTGGTTTAAGGGCGATGTTTATAGGGTGGTTTAAGGGCGATGTTGATAGGGTGGTTTAAGGGCGATGTTTATAGGGTAGTTTAAGGGCGATGTTTGTAGGGTGGTTTAAGGGCGACGTTTATATGGTAGTTGAATGGCGATGTTTACGATCTATAGGGGGTTTAAGGGGATGTTTATAGGGTAGTTGAATGGCGATGTTCACGAGCTATAGGGGGTTTAAGGGGATGTTTATAGGTGCTGTAAAGGTAATGTTTATCGTTGGTTCATAGGCGATGTTAAAAGTTGGTTTGAGAGCGATTTTTAAGTGGTTTTGGCGGGGAGCAGTTACCATTTGCATGCAGCACATTCCTCACCTGTGATAATAGGATTCTTCAAAGTCTCCAAGTCATCAGGCGTGACCACTTTACGATCCTCAGGCAGTTCAACGCCTTCGTACATTTTCAATTCCTGATTGACAGAATCGATGGCTGCCTCCAATGCTCGAGTGCCTCTGCAGGACTCGTCCTCTACAGTCTTGACAGTCTTCAACAGCGAGGTGACATTGCTGACAAGATTCTTAGCGGAATCTTTCAAAGCGCCAATACTCGGGTCGTTGGGCTCGCGTCCGTAGGCGAACTTAGTGGCCGAGATCATTTCGGACAGGGCTGAGGCCACATCCCGGGCAGCGTTTATCAGCATCACCTTGAGGATTGCGGCATGATTGGAGTCCAGGATAATTGCTAAATCACTATTTTTTTACAACTCACCCTATATTGACAGAAGGAAACTTATCTAAGCATCGCATTAAAACCACCACATCTAAGCATCGCCCATAACCATCTCTAAAAACTACCTGAGAAAATCGCCCTCAACTACCTGAGAAAATCGCCCTCAACTACATGAGAAAATCGCCCTTAACTACCTGAGAAAATCGCCCTCAACTACCTGAGAAAATCGCCTTAAACTACCTGAGAAAATCGCCCTTAACCACCTGAGAAAATCGCCCTTAACTACCTGAGAAAATCGCCCTCAACTACCTGAGAAAATCGCCCTCAACTACCTGAGAAAATCGCCCTCAACTACCTGAGAAAATCGCCTTAAACAACCTGAAAAAATCGCCCTTAACTACCTGAGAAAATCGCCCTCAACTACCTGAGAAAATCGCCATAAACAACCTGAGAAAATCGCCCTTAACTACCTGAGAAAATCGCCCTCAACTACCTGAGAAAATCGCCCTCAACTACCTGAGAAAATCGCCCTCAACTACCTGAGAAAATCGCCTTAAACAACCTGAAAAAATCGCCCTGAACAACTTGAGAAAATCGCCCTCAACTACCTGAGAAAATCACCTTAAACAACCTGAAAAAAATCGCCCTAAACAACTTGAGAAAATCGCCCGCAACTACCTGAGAAAATCGCCCTCAACTACCTGAGAAAAATCGCCTTAAACAACTTGAGAGAATTGCTCTAAACTACCTGAGAAAATCGCCCTCAACTACCTGAGAAAATCGCCCGCAACTACCTGAGAAAATCGCCTTAAACAACCTGAGAAAATCGCCCTCAACTACCTAAAAAAATCTTCCAGCCCACCAGCCCCAATCCAAGTTGAATCGCCAAGAACAAAGTGAAAACAATAACCCTCTTACCTGAGCATCGCTCTGCTCAGTACCCAATGAAGCTGCACCAAATTTAACGGTATCAGTGAGCCTAGTGATGGAGTCCACAGCATCCTGAGCACTCTTAGCCAGATCCTCTTGATTGCTAGCAGCACCGGCAACTAACTTCTTGGTATCTTCAACAAGAGCCCGAGCTGTTTTAAGTATGCTGTCCCTGCAAGATAAACAAATGATAAATATTAAATGCTAAAAATCATACTACTGATTTCGCAAGCTGTCAGTAGAGTAAAAGCATTTTTTCAAACCTAAACATGCTGGATATATAGAAAAATGTCTAAACCACTTCAAAATTTGTACAATTTTTTGTAACATGCAATTGAGAAGGAAAACACTGCGTCAATACATTAGTAGGAAATGGAAGAATAAATTTGATATTTAAACAATACTTCAATTCAACAATTCAATCG
>NIVC01000031.1:677500-687500 GCA_002269645.1 Macrostomum lignano | reverse complement strand
TTTTGAACAGTTGATTTACCGCAATAAAATTTATAATGCTGAAAAACTAGAACTTTGCTTCCAAGACAAAAAAGGACGTAGTGAATGACTTGTGAGAGTGAATCTGGGGTGAGAGTGAATGAGGGTTGAGAGTGAATGAGTGGTGAGAGTGAATGAGTGGTGAGAGTGAATGAGTGGTGAGAGTGAATGAGTGGTGAGAGTGAATGAGTGGTGAGAGTGAATGAGTGGTGAGAGTGAATAAGGGGTGAGAGTGAACTAGTGGTGAGAGTGAAGGAGGGGTGAGAGTGAATGAGGGGTGAGAGTGAATGAGGGGTGAGAGTAAAAAAGTGGTGAGAGTGAATGAGTGGTGGGAGTGAATGAGTGGTGAGAGTGATTGAGTGCTGAGAGTGAAAGAGTGGTGAGACTGAATGACTTGTGAGAGTGAATGAGGGGTGAGAGTGAAAAAGTGGTGAGAGTGAAATAGTGGTGAGAGTGAATGAAGTGATGAGAGTGAACGAGTGGTGCGAGTGAATGAGTGAAGAGAGTGAATGAGTGGTGGGAGTGAATGAGTGGTGAGAGTGAATGAGTGTTGAGAGTAAATGAGTGGTGGGAGTGAATGAGTGGTGAGAGTGATTGAGTGCTGAGAGTGAAAGAGTGAATGAGTGGTGACACGGAGAACAAATGCAGGAACAGGTAACACTGAAGTCAATGGCAATCCGAACATGGAACGAACGCATCCAGCAGGGGGCTGAGTCACATTTAAATGAAGAATAAATGAATAATCAATATTACGAAACTACAAAGCACAATAGAAAAATACCTGTATTAGGTACTGCCACTGGTCTATCATTTTATTTTTCTTTTCTTTTATTGACAACTATTTGCGAAACGAATTAAACAGAGTTTCGTGGTTTTTTTAACCTAAATGCAGACAGTATACTCACCAGTGCTTTCAGTTGTAAGGGCTGAAATTTTATATTAGTAAAACTGTAATCTAATCAAATATAAGAAGTATATTACGAATTAGTTTCCGTGTAAATTTATAGAAAACTGACAATATCATACATGTGAAGGTAATAGTTTTCATATTGTTGCAACACCTAGTTTTTAATCATCACTGTTAATAAGTGAGTGCGCAAGCAGGCCAATTAGTGAATGAGTGAATGTGAGTGAGTGAATAAGTTGGTGTGTGACTGAGTGATTTGGTGGGTGAATGAGTGGATGAGTGAATGAGTAAGTGAGTGAATGAGTGAATGAGTGAATGAGTAAGTGAGAGAATGAGTGAATGAGTGAATGAGTGAGTGAATGAGTGGGTGATTGAGTGGGTGAATGAGTGAGTGAGTGAGTGAATTATGAATTATGAGTGAATGAGTGAGTGAGTGAATGAATGAGTGAGTAAATGAGTTGGTGATTGAGTGGGTGAATGAGTGAGTAAGTGAGTGAGTGAGTGAATGATGAGTGAATGAGTGAGTGAGTGAGTGAGTGAATGAGTGAATGAGTGAGTGAGTGAGTGAGTGAGTGAATGATGAGTGAGTGAGTGAGTGAGTGAGTGAGTGAGTGAGTGAGTGAGTGAGTGAGTAAATAAGTGGGTGATTGAGTGATTGAATGAGATAGTGAGTGAGTGAGATGGCTAATTAGTGCAAATTAAATAAAATGCTAACTAGTTCAGTCCACTAAATAGACAGACCTATTTAATATTGGACAACTTCGTACTCATGTCGAACTTTTGCACATTGGTTGCACATCAGGAAGTGGTCTTATACAGCACTGTTTAATACTGAGCTATTTTTTAATCTCGATGAGAAGTTTAGATAATGTGTACATGAAGTTCAATATAGAAGCGACAGACTTACCGGCTTGTTATCTGACTCCACGTGGCGCACAGAGGCACAGGCTGTGCGCACTTCGTCTAGCTGGCCTTTGATCAGGTCCGCGTCGATAACTGGCCGACGGCCGGGCACCGACATGGGGTCGGCGACGCCAACTAGGTAGACGCACTGATGGGATTAGGGATTGGGGGGGGGGGTATTTGTGTTGATCGACAAAAATTGTACACAATTTTCTTTCGTGAAAGCTTCAGAACAACTTCCGACGCTTCCTGACACTTTTACTGGCGCCTCATGACACTTACGGCGCCTCCTGACACTTAAATTAGTACACATCATGACACCAATTTTTACGCCCCTCCTGACACCAATGTTGGCGCCCCTCCTGACAACAATGTTGGCGCCCCTCCTGACAACAATGTTGGCGCCCCTCCTGACACTAATGTTGGCGCCCTTCCTGACAATAATGTTGGCGCCCCTCCTGACACTAATGTTGGCGCCCTTCCTGACAAATTTTGGCGCCTTCTGCCAACTTTGTCAGCGCCCCTCCTAACACAAATATTGACAAAGCTGACAAATTTCAAACACGTTCTCACCTGAGCAGCGTGATAAGCGGCAACTTTATAAACAGATTCGCCAAATATTTGCGCGTACTGACAAAATCCCTGGGCGTTGCCATCTACACTGCATCGGGCAATCTCGCTCATACTCTCGGCTAGACTCTCAGTCTGACCGATGATGCCGCTCAGTGACGGGTAGTAGCCGTCTGAACTGGCAGGATTTCTGGTTGCCTGCTGCACAGCGGGTGGAATCGATTGTAATCTGTTCAGTACCGAGTCGCAAACGCGCTCTTCGGCGGATTCTTCGTTGCAGGTGACAACGGCGATCATGTTGTTGATTGATTCGGTTACTAGGCGGGCTGCGGCCTGCGGTTTTATTGCGAGTTTGATTGGGATGAGAAACTCATAATTTGATAGTTGCTGATTGTAAACAAATTGCGTCTAGCTGACAACCTATGTCTTGGATACGGCTGACGCCTTAACAACCGTACTACTGACACCCTAGCAACCATACTACTGACAGCCTTAGCAACCATACCACTGACAGCCTTAGCAACCATATTACTGACACCCTAGTAACCATACTACTGACACCCTAGCAACCATATTAATGAACACCCTTAGCAATCATACTACTGACACCCTTAGCAACCACATTAATGACACCCTGGAAACCATATTAATGACACCCTAAAAAACATACTACTGACACCCTTAGCAACCATACTACTGACACCCTAGCAACCATACTACTGACACCCTAGCAACCATACTACTGACAGCCTAGTAACCATACTACTGACAGCCTTAGCAACCATACTACTGACAGCCTAGCAACCATACTACTGACAGCTTAGCAACCATACTACTGACACCCTAGCAACCATACTACTGACACCCTAGCAACCATACTACTGACAGCCTAGCAACCATACTACTGACAGCCTAGCAACCATACTACTGACAGCCTAGCAACCATACTTGATGATAGCCTAGCAACCATACTACTGACACCCTAGCAACCATACTACTGACACACTAGCAACCATACTACTGACAGCCTTAGCAACCATACTACTGACACCCTAGCAACCATACTACTGACACCCTAGCAACCATACTACTGACACCCTAGCAACCATACCACTGACAGCCTTAGCAACCATACTACTGACACCCTTAGCAACCATACTACTGACGCCCTTAGCAATCATACTACTGACACCCTAGCAACCATACTAATGACACCCTAGCAACTATATTACTGACACCCTAGTAACCATACTACTGACACCCTAGCAAAAATACTACTGACACCCTAGCAACCATTCTACTGACACCCTTAGCAATCATACTACTGACAACCTTAGCAATCATACTACTGACGCCCTTAGCAATCATACTACTGACACCTTAGCAACCATATTAATGACACCCTAGCAACCATTATACTGGCACCCTAGCAACCATATTACTGACACCCTTAGCAATCATACTACTGAAACCCTTAGCAATTATACTACTGACACCTTTGCAACCATATTAATGACACCCTAGCAACCATTCTACTGACACCCTAGCAACCATTTTACTGACACCCTAGCAATCATATTAATGACACCCCAGCAACCATACTACTGACACCCCAGCAACCATTCTACTGACACCCTAGCAACCATACTACTGACACCCTAGCAACCATACTACTGACACCCTTAGCAACAGTCAAGAGTTCCGTAACTTCGTACCTGCAAATTTAGCTTCGACTGAGTAGCTGACGGATCTTGACAGACATTCTTGGCTGCCAGCAGCATATGATTGGACTTATCGGACACGTGATTGAGTCCCTGGGCCAGGGTCTGACGCGATACCGGTTCCTCGGTGGCGCGAACCAAATTAGCTCCGGTGTCAACAAAATTATCGTAGCATTCGCCGAATTGCACCGTAGAATGCACCAGGTTTTGAGCGTTGCCTAAAGGTTAGGTATTAGGTAATTTTTTACGTCAAATTACTTAGGTGTCTCGATTAGGCCATGATCAAAGCTTCAAAACTAATCTATATTAACACCATAAACTGAATAGAATGACCTATACTATGACTTCATTATGACCGCGAAAAAAAAATGATCAATTTTATGACTAGATTATTACAAAACACAGATTAAATGTCCCATATTATGATTATGATTGACTTATACTATACTAATGACTAATGACCAAAATTACCCATACTATGACCATCACGACCCATACTGTGACCAAAATGACCCATATAGTATGACCAAAATGACCCATATATTATGATCAAAATGACCCATATATTATGACCAAAATGACCCACAAATTATGACCAAAATGACCCATATATTATGACCAAAATGACCCATACTATGACCAGCATGACCCATCGGTCGCATCACTATGACTAATATGACCCACACCACAACCAACATGACCCATACCATGACTCACTGGCCATATCACTATGACAGACATGACCCACACTATGACCCATTGGTCCTATCACTATGACCAACATGACCTCTAGTATGACTAAATGAGCAGAAAAATGATCAAATGCCAACAAAAATAGTTATATTACAACCACACTCTGAAACTAAATAAGCAACATTACAAAAGCGTTACAAATTCCACAAAGAACCAACCAGCAGACGAGTTGTGCACCAGATCGCCAGTGGCCTGATTCAAATTTACCGCAGCGCTAGTGAAGTCAGTCTGCAAATTGCTGTACTCGGCACCATCAGGCAGTCCAGCGTAGTCCAAAAATCGACCCGAATCGGCACCGGCAGCATTAGCCGGATTCATCTGCAGCTGATGCTGACGCTGGGTGATCAGCTGGATCACGTTGTCTACTTGACGAGAGCCGGGCACGTGATTCGACAGAGCGGCCAAGGCGTCAGCAAGTTCGGATCGGAGAGAGTTAAGATGCTTGTAGGCTTCTGGAGTCAGCTGGTTTTGCTCGTTTGCGGGTCTGCTGGGCTGCAGGCTGTACAAATTATTTTAATATGATTTATGAGCACTTTTAGTGATTATTTATGACTTGTCTTACGCATCATAATGCTTTAATTGCTAAATAGTGGCTAGTATGACCAATGAGCTCGTTTTAAAACTAGTTTTGTCGTCATATGACCAATATATTCATTATATGACCAATTTATTAACTATATGACCAATCTATTAACTCTATGACCAATTTATTAACTATATGACCAATCTATTGACTATATGACCAATCTATTAACTATATGACCAATCTATTAACACTATGACTTATCTATTTAAACTACATGACCAGTTTATTCAGTAAGTTAGCATAAGTCACGATGGATCACTAATCATATCAATCTACACGCAGATATGACCAGGCTGCTTCTTACATGACCAGATTCCAACTATTAAAACTACACGCTCACCTGAACTTCCTCAAAGCATCGATATAATCGTGAGCAGCGTCCAATACTCGACTCGTATCGCTCAGAATGGCAGCCTCCTCATCAGGTTGCCTACCAGCCGAGCCAGAGGAGAAAGCCAGCAAGCTACGCATGGACTCCAGCACATCTTTCAGCCTATTAGACAGCTCCTTAGCCCTGGTGCCGCACTGATCAATGCTACCCTCAGAGCAGGCGGACCCAGCACCAGCCGATTCCTGATTGATGGCTTTCTGACTTTGAGTCAGTTGTATGGTGGCATCAACTAGAGAGTCGCCAGGCAGAGGCAGCAGCGGCCCGTCGCGTAGGTCGCGCTCCAAGTCTGACAGGTCGTGCTGCAGTCGGCGGACCTGTTCCAGAGCACAGTCCAGGTCCATGTGGCGGACAACATTGTTGCTGCTGTCAATGGCTGTGCGTAACTCTTTGAGAGCATTCTGCAGCTGGTTGATGCTGCTGTTGAGGGATCTGAGAGGAGTTAGGGTTGTGAGGAAATACTTATGCGGGAATCATAGGGGAGGAATGTGAGTAATGAGAATCTTAGTTAGAGTGTGAGAATATTAATTAGAGGTGCGATGATATCACCTAGATGTGTGATATTTTTTGTTAGACGGTGAGATAATCTCAATTAGAGATGTGAAAGTCTGTGAGAAGTGTGTGAACCTTACGGAGAAGCTTGAGAGTCTTTAGTTAGAAGTATGAGAATCTCACGAAGAGGTATGAGAATCTCATGTAGATGTATGAGAATTCGAGTTAGAGGCACGAGAATCTCATGTAGATGTATGAGAATTCCAGTTAGAGGCATGCGAATCTCATGTAGATGTATGAGAAACCCAGTTAGAGGCATGAGAATCTCATTTAGATGTATGAGAATCCCAGTTAGAGACATGAGAATCTCATGTAGATTTGTGGTAAATTCCAATTAGAGGGGCATGAGAATCTCAAATCAGAGATCTCAGAGTCTCCTCACCTCTGCAAAGCGCCATCAGACACGGTAGGCTGCATTATCCTTGAAGAATTAATCAGATCCTGACATGGCGGCAGGAAGTGCTGACACGAGCCAATCAATTCTAATTGAGCCACAGTATCGTCAGGATCCCGTCTGACAGCTCTAACTGACAGAATTAATCTTGGAATCATCTCGGCCACAGTTTTACAATCTTGAGTGAGTTGATAATTGCTTGCTCGAGACTTTTTAGCGGCACCTTGTGCAGTGTTGACCAGCTCTGTAGCCGCGATAATAGCTATCTGCGAGGCGTATTGTAGCGATTTTATCACTCGGGATTTGATCACGCTTTCTCCCACCGTGTTGATGAGCTGGCGAAGCGAATCTGCGGCATCGCGTAGGTCGCTTTGATGTCCGACAGACTCTGGTTGGCTGGCGCACGCCTGGGCAATCAATTGCAAAATTTACTTTTATATAGATGTACTTTTAGGTATTGTACTTTTATGAATTTTGATCGATATAAGCAAAAATTACAATTATTTATGACTTTTTAAAGATTCTATAAGGACTGTCTATTGGCGATTCTATAGGGATTGTCAAGAGGCGATTCTATAGGGATTCTCTAGATGCGATTCTATAGGGATTGTCTAGGGGAGATTCTATAAGAATTGTCTAGGGGCAATTCTATGGGGTTGTCTGGGGGCGATTCTATAGGGATTGTCAAGAGGCGATTCTATAGGGATTGTCTAGATGCGATTCTATAGGGATCGTCTAGGGGAGATTCTATAGGGATTGTCTAGATGCGATTCTATAGGGATCGTCTAGGGGAGATTCTATAGGGATTGTCTAGAGGAGATTCTATAAAGATTCTCTAGGGCCGATTCTGTAGGGATTGTCTGGAGACAAATCTATATCTACGAGTATAGGGATTGTCTAGGGGCGATTCTATAGGGATTGTCTATGGGAGATTCTATAGGGATTGTCTAGGGGCGATTCTATAGAGAAGGTCTATGGGAGATTCTATAAAAATTGTCTAGCAGAGACTTTATAGGGATTGTCTAGGGTATTATTTAAATGGGTAAGAGTAATAGTAGAACCAAGTAGAATAATAAATGGAGAGGTAGATAATAAAAATGATAGATTAACAAGCGTATTAACAGCAGAAAACAGTACAAAAAAGTGATCGATCGAGATATCGAAGCTTAAACGTAACTGTGCACCCAAATAAAAAGGCATTTAGAGCTACAAGAAAATTACATGTGCAATCTGAATAAGACAAGGAAGAACTTATTGAAAAAAAAATGAAAAAACGCGTTATTAAGATTTATATAATAGCTGGCTAAATATTATCTATCACGTTGGAACGTGAAAAAGTGTTTATAGTAAATCAATAAAAATCTAGAAAAATGTAGCACTACTGAATAAATAAGTAGTATGATATATTTGGCTACTTACTTCCGGAGTTGAACCATCTTTTATTAGCAGCTAAGTAATTTTTAAAAAAAGAAAAAATGCACAGTGCAATAATTAAATACGCTTTCGACATATGAAAGCAAAATTATAAATTTTTAAATTAAAAATTTCTACGCAAAAACCAATCTCAATCAACGAGCTCTATGTCTAAGTTGGCGCTAGTTTAAAAGCGTGCTTTAATTTGAATATTTTTTTTTCAAACATAAAATTAGCATGCAAATTCAGCTTTATTATCAGCAGTAGTAGCTGTTGTTTTTCTAAAAATTTTTATTAATTTTGATGAAAATTTGGCGATAAAAATTGTAAAAAGATTCCAATTTGCGCTGGTACGCTACTTAAAGTAGCTTGAAAACATGTTTTTTAAATTTGATGTTTAATCTACTCATAGTAGCTTGGTTTAGTAAATTGCATGAAAAAAATTAAATCATTTTTAATTATAAATTTAAAATAATTGCGTCGTCAATAAATATTTTACTACTAGTACAGAGAAGCGGGCAAATTTTGAAAGCTAATTATTTTTTAGTATAGTGGAGGATAGTTATGATTAATAAACTCACATCGACAGTATCCAAGCCTTTCGGTCTATTCATAAATTTATTACTAATTTCAGTAGCAGCGAAATGGGCACTGTGCTGCAATATTGAATGAAATGTTCGAGAAAGTGGGAAATGATTGGGGCATTTTTGGCAGTATTTACCAATTAACACTATTATATTCCTTTTTACAGTAAGTGACTGTAAAGGGTTTTTTTAATTCTGAGAATTGACATTTTGTAAGCAATTGAAGGTTTAACCTGTTAGACACTGCAAACGCAAATTTATGTTAAAATAAGTTGCTTGACGAGTTAATATTGCTCAATTATGCTTATTAGTCAATATTGCTGTTAGTATTTCACATGTAATGACAATTACACATTTTAAATCGAGATTTAGGATTCGGGACTTGGAATTCGGGACTTGGGATTCGGGACTTGGGATTCGGGACTTAGGATTCGGGACTTGGAATTCGGGACTTAGGATTCGGGACATGGAATTCGGGACTTGGGATTTGGGACTTGGGTTTCGGGACTGGGCTTTCGACTTAGAGTCGGGACTTGGAATTCGGGACTTGGGATTCGGGACTTGGGATTCGAAACTTGGGATTCGGGACTTGGGATTCGGGACTTGGGATTCGGGACTTGGGATTCGGGACTTGGGATTCGGGACTTGGGATTCGGGACTTGGGATTCGGGACTTGGAATTCGGGACTGGGCTTCCGACTTAGAGTCGAGACTGGGGATTCGGGACTGGGTTTCGGGACTTGGGTTTCGCGACTGGGCTTCCGACTTAGAGTCGGGACTTGGAATTCGGGACTTGGGATTCGGGACTTGGGATTCGGGACTTGGGATTCGGGACTTGGGATTCGGGACTTGGGATTCGGGACTTTGGATTCGGGACTTGGGATTCGGGACTTTGGATTCGGGACTTGGGATTCGGGACTTGGGATTCAGGACTTGGGATTCAGGACTTGGGATTCAGGACTTGATATTTGAGATTTAGAATTCAGATATTGAAAATGGGTATCAGGAAGAACTGCAAACTAATGATTTCAAAAGCAATAGCACTCACCTTGGCGCTTTCAATCATCTTAGCAGTGGCATCAGCTAAGTCTTTCGCCGCAGTCAACAGTTTCCTTTGTTGAGCTTCATCTTTTTGAGCTTCGGCTTGGGATTTCAAACTGGCCACCAATTGGGCGGTGTGCACAGCGGCTTTCCTGGCGTACTTGGCCATAG